>JANHZU010011047.1:66941-79781 GCA_032468055.1 Acrochordus granulatus | reverse complement strand
TCAGACGGTGAACTCTTGATCAACTCTCTGAAATCTTTCTCAGCCTGTGAACTCCATAAGTTTGAGAATTAAATAAACTCACTTGTTTTCTATTCTGCAATTAATTTATACCCAGGGTCAAATCTCTATTCTGCCATGAGGGCCAGCAGTTGTCTTGGGACTAACTGCTATGACTGCAAGCTAAATTAATTCCAAGATTATCGTGAAGATAAAATGGGAAGGCAGAGTAATATAACCAAATATTTGGTAATCTAGTATATGGGTGATTCATTTAGATTCAATCTAACCCTTTGAAATGAATAAGTGTAAGGCTGTGAGTTTTCTGTGGGGTGCTTGATGCTCTCTGAACTTGGTTGTTTTCATGCAAACATTTCATTCCCAAACTATAACATCATCAGTGCTAGAAGGGAATGTGGCTTGTTCTCTGTTTATATACAAGTGGCTTGCCCTGTCAATATTGGTGGGAATGTTCTTGGTGGTTCCTTCATTAGGCTTTCTTTATTGTTTGATTGTTTGTCTGAGTTTATAGTTCCTTGATTGTTTATTTCTTGATTTTTGCCTGTGCTAATCTTGGTTTTAATCTGTGCTTATCTGGCTGTTGATTTCTGGAGTCTGCAAGAAAACAACACCACTCCAAGAGCACCAAGGACCCCACAGTTCGACCCTGAGCTACAAATATTCTCTTCTACTAGTATGAGTTTCCTATCAGTACATAATGATTTTATTGTGTTATTTGTTTCATTTTCTGTTTCTCATTTCTTATCTGTTCTAGGAGAACAAAAGCTCCCTCTTTCGCCATGTACAGCAGATGACATACGGTCTGATTGAATGGCGATCCCAGATCCTGTCAGGCACTCTCCCCAAGGATGAGTTGGCTGAACTCAAGAAGAAAGTCACAGCCAAAATCGATTATGGCAACAGGTAACATGGCTGTCCTTCTCAGACTTTAATCACATCCAAAGTGGAGAACTAGAAATTCAAATTTGAAAAGAAATTGCTCTTGGTCTGTCTAGCTATGATTGGATCACCTTCATGAGCTCAGAGTCTCCTTGATCTCATGAACCCAGCTCTAAATTTTGAGGTCACGCAAGAAGGGCTTACTGAAAAAAATTGTGCACTATGGGTTCAGCATTTGATTTATTTTGAGCAATTGAGCAATCTACTTACCTTGATTATATTTGGTTGATTTATTCAACTTCATTTGGTTGTCTTAATTGTACTTACTAGTTGTTTATTTAATTTTATGTTCATGTTGTCAGCTCCTGTTATTCATCACATAGAAGCTGAGAGTCAAATAAAGGCCCTATGGCTGCAAAGTATGCTCCCTACTATGATCCCTCTCTGCTCTTGACAGCTGTGGATATCAGCAGTCTGCTGGATATCTGAAGCTCAATGTTTTCAGTCCTAGTTCATTGTAAAGATATTTCATCCCTCCTCCCCCATGCTGCACATAGCATATGCTTGCCTGCAGGATCCACAGCTATCTAAGGTCACAGATACAGTTTTAAATGAAGATTAACCTATTTCTATGAAGTTATGAATCCCTCTTTTGTGGGCATACTGCTTTATTTTATCTTAAGTTCCATTTTGTTTTGGATCCTTTTTTTTCTCCTGCCCTTTTCTAAAGATGTCCTTTATAGCTGATACGCCAAGCCTGATTTCACGCTAGATTATGGGACAAGTGGCATATTGAGTGAATAAGCAGTTTTGTCCATATGCCAAAACTACTGCTTTAGAAACAGGTGCTGGAGATTTTAATCCTCAGTTGCTGTAGAGGATGGAGACATCTCCAAGCACATATTTTTCTTATGCACAGCAAATATCCTTCAGTAGAATGGCAGTTTTCAAATATGTTGGGCTTCTACAATTTGTAGCTAGAATGAGAAGGATTGAATTGCAGCCATAACTCAATTCCTCTAATCTGCAAATCCAAATCTATTGATTCACTCACTCACTCACTCACTCATCTATGTATTCCTTTGTCTATGTATTCCTTTGTCTCTTTGATGAACTCCAGTATTGGGTGAATTTCTTGGAGAGAAAACTATTTAGGAACAGAAATTATAGGGGAGAAGATAAAGATTATAGCATTCAGTGCCACCCTGTTGTTTTTATGCTTTTTAAAGCAAGTAGTGCTATGTATGCCAGGCTTGGAAGCTAAGCAGGATCCGACTTGATTCGTTGGATGAGAGATTACCAGGACATTTCAAAGCTCTAGACTGTTGCAGAACTTCCCAGAAATGGCAATGGCAAACTATTTCCTTGTGGTTGCCAACAGAACTGCAAGATTATCAGGTTTCTCTTGGGGGATACTAGACTGGAAGTCCTGCAGGCAGGGTTTGCAGGATACATATAGTTCTTTTGGTAAGTAAGAATTAGGAAAACTTGTCAAGAATAAATCTATCAATTGCATAGCATAAAGTTTAAGTCCTGTTTAAGACAGAAGCCATTTACACATTTTGTACCTCTTCCTCTACTTGAATGAGGCAATGAGCTAAGAATGTCAAAGCTTTTGGATGCAACGAGCAGTGGCTTGCTATATATAGCATTGTTACAGCAATGGATCATTCTGTTTTCCTCCATGCCACCTTGACAGATCTAGCCCTCACACAGGTTGTGTCTAGAGACATCCTTGAATCACAAATAGTTAAGGAGGCTTTGAATACAGCATGAGCACTCTCCAAATAAGCTTTGCCCATCATCCAGTTGCTGCACATTTTAATGCCCATGCCAACCAGATAATTCTGGATATTTAGTTTATTTGTTGAGTTTTAACCAACAAATTATCAATTATATAAATTGTTTAAATAAAATATAAAAAACACCTTCGATACTAATCTGATTTGTAGCCAGTACATTTCCTTGTGAGTAGTACTTGCAGAACATTTCAGTTTTTGTTCAAAGCTTTCTAAAAGTTCCCAGATCTATATAAGGGAAGGATTTGAAAACTCATAGATACAAGTGACTTTTCAAATGGGATCTCTGGGTTGGCATCTTTCAAATTAACAAAGTACATGCACACATCCTGTAGTTATGCAAAATTATTTCACATTTTCTTTGAATCTGGGTAGTATTGCTTTCTCTTATGTGAAGTTTTTAGGTAGCTTTCAGTGACATGCAGATAGAAGCAGACTTTTCAAACATTGAAGGAAATAAATATAATCTCTAGGATTCAACTTATGAATTGATTGTCTTTAAATTGCAGAGGGCAAATATTACCTGTCCTGGGTGTGGGTTTTTAGGTCTCTCTCCTTGCTTTTGACTACTTGTTTTCCTGGATTATTGCAAGAATTTTGGGACTGGACCTGGTGGTGCGAGATGATAATGGGAACATACTGGATCCAGATGTTACCAGCATGATTTCACTCTTTAAAGCACATGAGACAGCATCCAAAAGAATTGATGACAGGATCCAAGAAGAAAAGGTACAGCATATTGTTTCCTTATCAGAAAGCTGGCCATGGTTCAATAATGGAACCCGAAAGAAATCCACATTGGCATAAAATGCTACAAAAGTATGGTGAGGCTATGAATGAACAAATAGAACTTGTACTTCTCAATATTGCAATATCAGTAAAATCAATAATTGCTGTGCTTTTTTTAGAGATGGTGAGCAGACCTCTACTTGCCTAGGATTAACCTGGAAATTATGTAGTTACTTTCTTAAGAGAAGAAAAGTGGAAATCACTTCCTGAGTTTATCTGAGCATTTCATCAGTGACAGTGCTTTGAAGGCATTCCTTGGGTGTAGAAACAGGGAAAGAGAGCTGTTGCTTTATCTAGAGGGGAGTTTAAAGGCTGAAGCTCTTATATAGTGGAGGACTGCATGGTAAACACAGAAAGGATTAATTTGCTTAGATTTTTTTGTCATATAACCATCTTTCTGAGTTCTGTTGGACACGTGAGTGCCTGATTTAGCTTAGCAGTTTACACATTCCGCTGGCTAAATTCAAAGCCCATCATATTTCATTCATCAAACAGCAAAAAGGAGATTCTGATATTTGCTTCACAAGCATGTTGCAAGTATGAACAAGATAGAGCTGTGTTTAATATATGTTAATAAAATAACCATGCTGTTTAAGCATTGCTGAAAAACCATGGAAGAAAAATTAATAAGACTGCCATGTGATGAGAAAAATATGTCATTGTTTCCTTAAGTTTTATTTAATTAACCTCTTGATTTAAATTTATAGGTAGACAGGGCGATATTTTGGAAAGGGAAAGATGTGTGTACGTTATGGGTGATATATTGTGATGCTTGGTGATACTTGATAGCTCTAGTTTTTATCATTATGTGCATTGACTACTGAATGTATGAATGGGTATTCAGACAGTTGGATGCTTTTTTTTAGTTGATTACAAAATTCATGTAATCACAGTCTTAATTTTGCATACATTTGCCATGGTGTGTGAGCATACCAAACTTCAAGTTTTTGGGAAACTGTTCCAACTAAAACAGTCTTTCTTAGATATTGGCTGGGAAAATAGACAGTTTTATCAGATAATTCAGCTTCTCCTAAATTTTAACTTTTCCTTTAATCTCTCATTCCCAACAAGTCTCTTCAACAGAATGTCGACCTACGGGGACAGTCCATCTTTAATACCACCCACACTTATAGTCTGTACATCAATTTCAAGAATTTTGTCTGCAATATTGGTGAGGATGCAGAGCTGCTGATAAGCCTTTATGATCCTGACCAATCCAAGTTTATTAGGTATGTTAAAAGTATCTCGTAAGATACTTTTTCTAAAACATTTCTTATAGTATGTTGGTTGTAATTACTAAGATTTATTAAGACTTTGACACTTAACAGTGTCTCACGCAAGCTTTTAAGAAGATGAAAAGCTGATTTTTAGAACAAAAAAAGCAATCCACTGTCTTTTTTCATTCAGAACCAGAAATCTGTGGCTTATCCATTGTAATTGGATAAGGGGGGAAATACATTTTGTTGCAAACAACAAACAAGTGCTTTAGTTCTCCTCTATCAGTTTCCCCTTTGCTGATTCCTAATTCCTGATTCCTAAGCAAAAAAAGTCTCAAACACTGTAACTGCCATTTAGAGGAATTCTTTATGTTTTGTTTTCTTTCTTTCTTTTCTTTCTTCCTTTTGGACACTGGCTCACAGTATGCTGCAATATAGAACCAGAAGGACTTCCTTGTGTTGTTTCTATAAATGCCAAGGGCCTGGAAATCTGTTTCCCTTCAGCTTACAAGTTGAAGATAAAATTGCCTTGGCATTATTTTAATGTTGGGTGAAGTGATCTGCATGTCCTGAACAGCTTATTTATTGTCCTTTTTTCAAAAGTGAAAATTACCTGGTTCGTTGGGGAAGTAATGGAATGCCAAAGGAAATTGAAAAGCTTAACAACCTTCAAGCTGTCTTTACGGTAAATTCCCTTCTCTTTGCCTTCTGGGTTTTACTTACTGGCAGATAAGTTCACTTTTACAACTATATTCTTTTGATACCTTTGATATGATAGTGTCATTGGGCAACAAGTCATGCTACGAATGCAAAAGGTCAGCATAATCTATTATATTGTCTAACAAGCACAATGGTTTGAAAAGATGGCTTGGATCTATCTCTATAACAAAGCCAACTAGATTTTTAAAAGGGTCATTTTGACACTGAACATACACCTGGCTGAATTGTTTTGATTTTCAGCCACACCTTGGGTAAGAGGTTTTTCCAACCAGTCAGCCATCCAATCTTTGATCTCTGATTTTATTGTATTCACTACTATCTATATCAGGGTTTTACAAAGTGGTCAATATTAACCCCCAAAAGTCAAAGACATTTTTATTTGTAGTACTATTAGTTAAAGTAGTATTTATTATATTATTTTATATAATAAATGTTTGGGAGGTTGATGAACAATTTGAAAATTCATGAAGGGGTTGATGAACAGAAGAGCTTGGGGATCCCTGGCATATGTGCTGGGATTTTTGGTCTATTTTGTCCCCTAGTTTTTTTTTCAATTTTGATGCCTAGGGCCTTGAAGATCTACTCTCAGGTATAGCTGATAACGCTTGAAGTAAGGTAACATCTGTTTGGAAAATTTAGGCACTTTAAAAGCTAGTATATATAGGAACATAATCATCAGGCAAGGTTCTGCATTCTAGAGTTGTTTTATTAACTTCACCAAGAGTTGTGGATATTGAGCATAGTTTACATCTGACCAATAATATCTTGACAGCCTTCCCTAGAAGGAAAAGAAAATACCAATTTAGCTACTTTATTTTGGACATATTGGCAATAAAGACTATTGTAACTCTGCCCAATTCTCCCAAACTTCTTTCTATCCATGAAGCCAGGAGGGAACCGGTATTGCTTTGAAGTTGTTAGAATCATGCCCATCCATGTTTACAATTTTATGTTGGCAGAAAGTCCAAGAGATAGATGCATTTCCTCTGCAGCAAGCAAGATGAGTGAGTTTACCTAATCCAGAAAATAAAAAATGCATGCATCAAATGGAAGCCGGTTCTGCTGATTCATTCCCCTTGGCACAAAAATACTTATTGCATGTATTCTGGTAATTTGAACATTCCTAATAGAAATTGGAATAAGACCCAGTTTGGTGTAGTGGTGAAAGCATCAGGATAGAAACTGGTAGACTGTGAGTTCTAGTCCAACCTTAGGCACAAAGCCAGCTTGTTGACCTTGGGCCAGTCAGTCCCTCTCTCAACCCTAGGAAGAAGGCAAGGCACTTCTGAAATCTTGCCAAGAAAACTGCAGACTTGTTGAGGCAGTTTCCAAGAATCGGACATGATTGAATGGAAGGGGAAAAAAAAGTTGTATAGAAATACAAACAAAGAAGACTGAAATAATAGTAACATAACAAGTAACATAATCTTCTTCATTATCAGACAGTCACCAGAAGTCAAAACTGACTCAAAGGCACAAAAAAAAAAGGCTTCATATCTTCATGGGGTTTTGGACTTTATAATGATATTCTTTCCATGTATTCACAGGCCAATCCGATGTGCTCCAAGTGCTTTTTATTTCAGTGATGGTTTCTGTTGCTCCCACAGGATCTCAGCAGCTCTGACTTGATCCGGCCTCGTGTCAGCCTAGTGTGTCAAATAGTGCGAGTTGGGCACATGGAGCTAAAAGAGGGCAAGAAGCATACTTGTGGCCTCCGGAGACCTTTTGGAGTAGCAGGTACAGTTGCTTGGTTTGATCTACTTTCAAGAAAAGTGTATTAGAAAATAGTAAGTGAAGTCCTGGGTTCAGATCCTCATTTATCCACTCATGTTAAATTCCAATGCAACAGGAAGATAAAGACAAGGTTCAGGGCCTTTCTATACTGCAGAGCTGAAATGGCCTTCATCATTCTTGATCCATAGAGTGGCATGAAACTTGTCCCTGTCTTGCTTCTGTTTTACCTGTTCCCCATCATTGCAGTCATCTGATTTTTTTCTCCAAGGAATAAATGACAAAGGCAGATTTTGGGCACTTTGAGGTAGCTTTAAGATAATATTGGAAATGGGGAAAAATACTACTTTGTCTTTGTTTAAGCTTAAAGCTGTCTCTCTCATGATCAAGATGTCATGAGGATATAGCCAGGAAAAGAAAACATATAGTTAAGGCAAGTCAGCAAGTGTGACTAAAATAATCTAAAAACATTTTCTGGGCCAAACAAGGAATATACCTGAGGCAGGAACTTTAGAGACATTATAAATATACATGTATGGTGTACTTGTAATAAATTAAAAGATGTTAAGCCATTGTTCCATAATACTTTATTCTAAGTCTTTCATGCTAAGAGAAGGCCTTCAGTGGGAGATTATAAACTGTCTGAATCCTACTACATTTTTTTAACCAGTCAAGAGAACAGATCAGCTTTTAGGGGATTGTCTTTTTCTGTTTTCATTTTCTGTTCATGTTATAAAGTTTGCTTTGAGATTGATGGCCATATAAATTGTTTACATGGAAAAGGAAGGAATCAACCAACCAGTAGGCTATGCCTGCTTCAGATTCAGAGCACATGGGGATGTGAACGTAGCAGCTGTGCTGTTTTCTGATATTGCACATCTACAGATTACACAATCTTGAAGAAAGGCATCAGTGCTTGAAACAGCTGTGTGCTTCATACTTGCTCTGAATTATTTCCAAAGCATTGTACAGTCTCCTTAAACCAGATAGTTATATCTGATTACATGGTTGTTAAATGATAAACCGACCAATGTTTCCTGAGTTTGGTTTAAGGTTGGTTTAAACTAGACTTTGTTATCACACATACATGTTAGGACTTCCTAATTCCTAGTCAAAATGGCCTTTTGTCATGTTGGATGGGATTTCTGGGAATTGACATTCCTGTACATCTAGAAGGTGTGAGTTTTACAGGTTTGAAGTACAAAAAGTTCCAGAATTATTGAGAAGTTTTTGCTATGGTTCTAATCAGTAAAAGCTGTTTTTCCCCCAGTGATGGACATTACAGATATCATCCATGGGAAGGTGGATGATGAAGAGAAGCAGCATTTTGTTCCGTTTCAGCAGTAAGTAGCTAAAGTTTCAAAAATTGCACATTGTTTTTTGGGGGCTTGCGGTCATGAAAATAGTGCTTTTCACTATTGAAAATATTTCATTAGGACTAGAAAGTGGGCTAGTCCTAGGTCCAGGACAAAGTGGAATAAGGTATGACAAAGCTTGCAAGTTAAAAGCAGTGAATATTATGACTTTCTACATTTTAATGTTTGCCAGGTTTGTAGAGCTCTTTTGATTCAAAGATATGTAGTGTTTTGAAGTACACACATAAATATAAGACCAGTCCATAACTCCCTAAATGAAATACAGCTTTTCCTGAGAGGAAAAAAAGCAGCTTTTTTAAGACAGTGGGATGGCCTTGATGTGCTCTAAAATAACTTTTGCCTTAAAATCTGAAGTCTCAGTCATTCATATGAACGAATAAAGGAGAGTTGAAATCTAGTCAACAGAGATCTACCAACTGCTCCTATTCTACTTCATCCATTCCTTGCCAAATTTAAATTGATTGATTGGTTGATTGTACCCCATCAAGTCATTCCTTTTACTCTTAGCAATCACATAGATAGATGTTCTCCATGAGGATCTGCCCCAAACTTGGTCTTTCAAGTCTTCCTTTGGCAAGAAGAATCTTCTTATTTTCTTTATTCATATTCAGTTAATGTCAAGAATCTGGAGATTTACCTCTTCTTTTTTCCTTTCTCTTCCTTCTTTCTTCCTTCTTCAGGATTGCTATGGAAACATATATCAGGCAACGGCAGTTAATCATGGCACCTTTAATAACCTCTCACGTGATTGGAGAGAATGAGCCCCTCACATCTGTCTTCAACAAAGTGATTGCGGCCAAGGAAGTAAATCATAAAGGACAAGGTAGAAAGATGGCTTCTGAAAGCACTGGAAAGAAGGGAGGGAAGGGAGAGACATTCCTTTGAAGTGAAAACTCATTCATGACTTTGGATGGTTCACTGGTCAAGGACATTGGTATTGGCTCCTTCCTGAAAGACTGGTCAGAAAATCTCTCATCCAGTTTCCCTGATGAATGGGGAGAGGCACACAAATTTAGTTGTCATGATGATTATATGTAGGTAACAAACTACAAAACAATTGCGTTGGTGGGCAATTGTGAGAGGGGTTGGAAGTGTAGAGTGAAAGAAACAATGCTTAAAGAATGAAAATGGGCAAAGAGACCCCTAAATCAATCCTGCCTGATTTGAGCAAGAGGGAGAGAGTTGACCCGCTAAATCCTCAAGAGTCAAAATAAAACATGGGGAACAATGTTAGGTACTTTGCCATCCTCTAAAGGTAATCATCTACCAGTTCTGTGTTTCTTCTATTGGCTCTCTTCTGTGCATGGATTATGTAGTTTAAGCTTCTTAAAAACTCACTTTCACCTTGGTACTTTGATTATCATCACATCCCATTGGACCATCTTCAAACTATAGGACTGAATTTGTTAATGAGAAGAAAAGGTCAAATAATGCCATGTGAAAACTGCCACACTCCTCCTAATATATCTATCTGCAAATATGTTGGATCCTTGAGCAACGAAAGGTTTCAACATAAGACTAGTTTTTATAAAAACAGCACAATGCTAATTACTCCCTCCAAAGTGAAAGTGGAGAAAGAAGTTCTAGCAAACCAAAAAAGACCTTTCTGTACATTTCTATTTTAACTTGCCATTCACTTTGAAGGCAATCATTCTCTTTCCTTATCAAACCTGCATGGGTTGCCACTTCTTCCAATAGTACTAATGTTGTTTTTTGTTTGATTCTTGCTCTTCACCCCCTTTTAGGCCTCTGGGTTTCTCTGAAACTGCTGCCTGGTGATTTAGCTCAGGTTCAGAAGGATTTTTCTCATCTCATTGACAGATCGACAGCTGTTGCTCGCAAAATGGGATTCCCAGAGATTATATTGCCTGGTGAGTAATTAAGCATTAAAGAGAAAAATGAGATTGCATCTATTTTTTTATAAAAATTGTGGGAAATTCCTAGAGAAAATAATAAGACTATATTCTAATTTCTCAAGTTGGACAAAAAAGTTTTCTTATTTTTAATTACAGGTGAAGTTCGGAATGATATCTACGTCACTTTGATGCATGGAGAGTTTGACAAAGGGAAAAAGAAGACTCCTAAGAATGTCGAGGTTACCATGTCAGTTCATGATGAAGATGGAAACATCTTAGAGGTAGGAAAGGGGTTTCCAGAATCAAAAAAGACAAATGAAATAAATACATAGATGTTCTGTATCTCTCCCCCAAACTGGAAACATTTTGGGACCCTCCAGAAAGTATTTCCAATTCTTTTGACTTTCTGGAAAGTCCTTAAAATGTGAATTTTTCAACAGACTGGATGATTCTCTGGTAACAGAGATCTCATGTATAATATTCTGATGCATTCCCTCTTGGGATCTTATTTTATTTATGCTTATTTGTGTTTTGTAGAATGTTTTAATTGTTAATTTATGCTCAAATATTGTACGCTCAGTATGCTCAGAGTCACTTTGTGTGAGGTGGGTGGCCATGTAAATTTGACAAATATTGTGCAGGAAGTGTTAGAAATGGAAGTTCTGATCAACAGATAGATCATCTAATAAAATACTTCCACTCACATTCTCCAGATGTGTAGACTTCAGTTCTTTACCTTGGTAGCTTCTGTTTTTTCCTCCTCTCTGTTTGCCACTGAATTTTAAACAATAAGCACTAGTTAAACAAGTCAAAACTAATATGCTGTCGAATATTTGGCTCCTCTTAAGAACTAATTTGAAAAGTTGTTTTATAAATGAAAGGTGTTCTCTTCCATAACTGGTTAAGTCTCATTTTCTGCATTTGTTCTTTGGTTCTTTTTGTTTCTGATGTGCTCCAAAGAAAGCTATCCATCCAGGTGCTGGTTATGAAGGTATTTCAGAATACAAATCAGTTGTCTACTATCAAGTCAAGCAGCCTTGCTGGTATGAAACTGTAAAGGTAAGATTGTTTGATGGGAACATTGAGTTGTATATTACTACAGACCTGAGATATATATCCCTTTATTCTAACATGGCTTCTTGTGCAGCCAAACAAATAACATCTAGATATAACAAGGGCTTTGGGGAGTCCAATTATCTGGAAAAATACAATAAAATCTTTTTCAAAAAATATAAAAAAGAGATGCAAGCTATGGGAAGGCTAGTTGGGTATTAGGTAAAATGAAATGGATTATCCTTGAAGAGGGAATGGTATGGAGTATCTTACTAGTCCCACTTGCAGAGCCAAGAGAAAAGTCATAAACAGAACACTTGTATGTTGATGAAGATTCTCAGTTATCCAAGTAGAATTTCTTGAGGTTGAGTTATGGCAACTGGAAAACTTTTCTTTTCATTGCTTAACCATGACTGAAGAAGCTGCTTGGATAAGCAGCAAAGCATCTTGAACCAAAAAGAAAAGAAGCCCAGTTGCCATGACTCATCCTCCAGACACTTGTATGTTTTATTTTCAGTATACCAGAATGGCTCATGTAAAGATAGTTATCAAGCTTCTGGTATTAGCCTTTAATGGAAGCAACTAAACTCAAGAACAAAGCTTTATTAAGAACAAAATTAAACTAACAACACAAGTATTCCAGCAAGTACCTTTCCTGATGGAAAGTAACTACTTTCCATCAGGAAATCTATATAAAGGCAAACTATTCTGGGGAATTTTTTTTTCTGGTGCTCTTTTGATGTAAAAACCTGCTTCATATATGAAAAAGGAACAGGGTTTTTTTTGGAAATGGCTTTGAAATGTCTTCAGTCTGAGAATCCTAACTGCTGTCCAATGGAATGTGTTCATCTCAAAATGAAAATGTTATGCATCTTCAGATAAGGGCTAGTTCAAATAAGTTCAGTTAGACCATACTCCTATAAGAAGCAATTGTAAGCAGACTGGTTGTTTAAAAACTCTAAAATTCATTTATTAGACTAACCAGAATTTTACAAGATAGCTGCACACTTTTGAATTTCAAGAACTGTTCCTCAAATAGAAAAATTGCAAAAAAACCCCCCAAAAACTTGCACACCAAATTTTAAAAGGCAACTGGACTTTTTTTGTAGATGTTTCAACTCCAATCCAGGAGACTTCTTCAGTCTCATATAAAAGAAAAAGAAAAATAATATGTAATATATGAACACATTTCTCAAAAGGGGGACAGGAAACTGAAACCTAATACCCTGGTTCTCATGAACAAGTGAAGAGACAGGACATTGGCAATAAAGAGGGAAGACTCAAAGTTTCAGTTTTATAATTTCTAGCCAAAGGTTGGTTTTTCATATGTGCCAAAGTGGGGTTGTAAATGCAAGTGAAACCTTATTGCTCCCCCTTGTTAATTGAAGGATTTAAAGTCTTG
>JANHZU010011047.1:52125-66841 GCA_032468055.1 Acrochordus granulatus | reverse complement strand
TCAATCATTCTTCTATGCTGGACATATGCTCGTCCAGAAACCTGAAAGCCAGATTCAAGGTATAATAAAATTTTTGGCCAAGAAAACTAAAACAAATCAGTCTGTAGTGAATTTGTGCCCACCTAAATGCTCAGCATATAATTATTACGTATTGTCTTATCACATACAGGTCTCCATAGAAATAAAAGAGGTTGGCCGCTACCATTTAAGATTTACTTTCCGTCATCGTTCATCACAGGAATGTAAGCATGAGAGACAGACAATATCTCTTTGATTTAGAAGCACTGAAGGGGTCTGGGGAAAGCCAGAGAGAAGAATGGAATGTGGGCTAGGGATTATTTTTTATCTTTCCATTCCAAATTGTAGTTATCTGAATCATTCATTTGCAAATAGGCTCTTTATTTAACAAAAGCAGCCATCAACCTAATTTGGCTCCCTGTATGTGTGCACAACTTTGCAAAATCCTGAGATGATGTCAGCACAGCCTAAAGAAGCAAAGCAAATCATCTTGCATCCCGATTACAGTTAGGACAAGAACATTATAATTTCCAAAAACTTGCAATTGAAATTGCACTTGGCTGTTCTTTGGAATCATTCAGATCAGCTAAGAGCTCCAAAGAGGCACTTTCTATTATCAAAACACACTTTGAATAGGCAATCTTAAAAGCATCAACCCTGACATTTTTGACATTCAAATTGCAAGTGCCTTTCCTCAGTGCAGCCAAAAGAGGACCATCCACACAAGAGAGACGTATTTAGAGGTTTGCAGAGATATACAATGAAAAAAAGAAATAACCCGTTAAGGTGAGGATGTTCAGTTACCAGAGATGCCACTTTCAGCTCCTGCACAAAGGGAAGGATCTAAATCAAATTTAAAAACGTAAAGGTTTCCCCTGCCAGTCGTGGCTGACTTTGGAGGTGGTGCTCATCTCCCTTTCTTTGTCCAAAGATGCTTCCATGGTCATGTGGCTGGCATGACTACATGCCAAGGTGCTTGGAACACTGTTACCTTTCCCACCAAAGGGTAGATACTATTTATCGACTTGCATTTTTACATGCTTTTGAACTGCTAGGAGTGCCTGAATCTTGAACTCGGGCTGCCAGTCTCCCAGCTGGCAAGCTCAGCATCTTAACCACTAGTCCACTGCACCCCTCAGTGAGTTTTGGAAAGGAACACTGCAAGAGCATTTCAGAAATTACTGAAACAGGAGCAGACTATAATATGGCACTAATCCCTGCCTTAATGCAATTTGTGCAGGAGAAAATGCATGCCATAAAATTGCTGGGTGCATCATTCAATGAGAAAAGCAGCAGCAGGAAATTTCTACTGATGTTTCTTTCTTTTCAGCAAGAGATAAATCTGAACGAGCTTTTGGGATGGCCTTTCTGAAGCTGATGAATGTAGATGGTACTACTCTGCAGGATGGCAGGCATAATTTAATTGTCTACAAGGTATGGTTTTATTTATTGACTTACTTTCGAAAGCTTTGATTGTTTGATACATTCAAACTTCACTTTTCAGTCTTAGAAGAAACACTTGATGCTGGACTGTCTATGGTTAACACTTGAACTGTTTTTGGTGTACTGACCTTTTCCCTTGTTTTCTTTTGAAAGGGTGAGAACAAAAAAATGGAAGATGCTAAATTTTACTTGACACTTCCTAGCACCAAGATGGAGGTGGAAGACAGAGATGGGGTTGCATCCAAGCAACACCCAACCAATTTCACTGTGAATAAAGATAGCACCAAGGACAGCTTTCAGATTGCAACACTCATCTGCTCAACAAAGCTGACACAGAATGGTAGGTTAAGCTGTGAGTAAATTGGAAAAGTGGTAGGCAAGTTAGGACTGGCCATCTTGAATCCCACGAAATCACTAATAGAGAAGATTAGTAGTAGTCACTGCTAGCTGTATTCTCTGTGATTCTTCTTGCACTTCTTTCAAAGCTGGTGATCCTCACTACACCTTGCAGCAGCTAAATTCATTTTTATGGTGTGCTGCACAGAGATCTTTTTGCAAGTCTGCAATATTTTATCCTTTAGGATCATTGTACAATACCTATGTAAATTATGGATAAAGAGGGAAAAAATCCATTCCTATTTTTTGCAGAAACTATATCTCAGTCACTATCTTCCTTCCAAGGTTGGGAGATATAAACAACAGTCCCATCCTGGAGTGGGTTGCCAAAATCTTGACTTGCCAGCACATTATAAAGTACAGGATGTTCAAAGGAGACTCTTTGGACACTTATTACTTCTTTCTTATTTGAAGAAAGAAGAAATCTTATGCAGTTAGTAGGATGATGAATTATGTATATCCATGTGAATATAGAAAATATGTGTCACTCTTTATCTTTTGAAATTAGACTTAATTTTCCCTGGTTATCCTAATGCCTGTCTTCTTGATCCTTCAAGCCTAGAAGCCTGCTTGTTCTAAAATAACTTGAAGTTATGATTTTCAGAAACATGAATCCAGGTTTCCTGCACTGAATTGCATATCTCAAAGCATTCTGTTTTCCAAAAACGCTGTTTAAAACCAAAAAAACAGTATCTTGTGGGTAAAGGTAAAAAGGTAAAGGTTTCCCATGCTAGCTGTGTCTGACTCTAGGGGGCAGTGCTTATCTCCATTTCATAAGCAAAGAGCAGCATTTGCCTGAAGATGCTTCCATGGACATGTGGCCAGCATGACCATATGCTGAGGCACATGGATGCTGTTACCTTCCCACCAAAGGTGGTACCTATTTATCTACTTGCATTTTTACATCCTTTCAAACTTCTTGGTTGGCAGGAGGTAGGAAGATAATGGGAGCTCACCATGTTATGTAGTGCTTGGGTCTTGAACTCGAGCCACTGAACTGGCTGACGAACCACGCATCCTTGTGGGTATTTCTTATTGAATAAGAAAGACTATTGCAGGAATTCAGACATATATTGCTTATTGTAATCTCATTTTTGATGCTTTCCCCTTGCCAGTTGATCTGCTGGGATTGTTGAATTGGCGTTCAAATTCTCAGAATATAGGACACAACCTGAAGAAGCTGATGGACGTGGAAGGAGGAGAAATTGTTAAGGTATAAAGAGACTACATGGGGGCAGATTTTTGGAACGAGCAAGACTTTGAGGGCCAAGGCCCATTTTAACATATTTTGGGAGAACAGGATGGTTATATTATATTATATTATACTGTATTGCTTTGGAGGAGGAATGTAATATTTTTCTTGGCCAATCCTATTTTCATCTCATAACACTTTATCTGAGTTGCTTATGTCAAAATGGCATTTTTAGTACTGTTGCGGTATTTCTCTAGTAACAATCAGGACTGGAGAAAAACAGCCAAGGAACAATACTCTCTGAACTCCAATTAATAAAATGGATTAGAAAAAAGTTTGAAGAGATAAGAATTCCAGCACATAACTTAAATTTCTTCTTTATCTTCAACTCCCTTATTATTCCATTTCCTAGTTTCTGCAAGATACACTTGATGCACTTTTCAGTATAATGATGGAGATGTCTGACAATGAGTCCTACGATTTTCTTGTATTTGATGCATTGGTAAGTTTCCCTTCACTCTTGACTTTATTAATTTTGTCCCCAGGAGCAGTCCAGTGTAGATTCAGATCATTCCCCAAGTTAAAAGTAGTTTGTTCCTGTTTGTTTGATCAAGTATTCTATTTTTATTGACTATGTTCATCAATAGACACTCAAGGCCACTTTACTCCAGGTCTTCCCTTAATTTTAGGCCATTAAAACAACCTTGTGTCTGAGACTCGGCCAATTGAGAAAACGATTTGGCCAAAGTCACTGAGGGAGAATCAAATCCAGCGTCCCAACCACTTCACTACACTGTCTTTTTCAATGTTTCCAACTACAGCAACTTTTAGATGTGTGGACTTCAACTCCCAGAATTCCCCAGCCAGCATGGCTGGGCTAAGAAACACTGATCTATTTATTTGATCCAATTTTTGAATTTTGTTGCATCCTCAAATGAACAATTGGTATTATGGAGATATAAATCACCTACCAGTAGTTTGGATGGATTTCCGAAGGACATCTCTAACAAATTAGGAACTTACACTTTTTTTGATCTACGGTATAGGGCCAATCAGTTGCATTCTCATCTATGAAAGCAAACTGGATGACTTTGGTTCAGAAGGACATGTTCTGTTTTTCAGCCCAAATATCTCATTGGGTTATGAAAATAAAGTGGAGTAAGAGTCCCATGTAAATTGCCTTGAGCTCCTTGGAGGAAAGGTGGGATATAAAATCTACATCAGGAGTGTCCAACCTTGGCTGAGGAATATTGGGAGTTGAGGTCCACACATTTTAAAGTTGCCAAGGTTGGACACCCCTGATGTAGATCATGGTTTTGTTGCTGCTGATGCACAGTCATGAAAGTATAATAAAAAGTGGATAAATTAAGTTTTCAAAGATTATTATTGGAAGAGGGGATTGTTCACCACTTTTGCAATGCTGACATTTGGAATCATGCAACCACACAGACACAGCTCTGCCTTTACTCCCCAAAAACTTAAGATGAGAACTATATCTCAAGAGACATATTGTAACAGATTAAGACAGCTTCCTCTTTGTACACTGGATTTCTGAGTGTTACTATTATTCTGGGCACCAATACAGAATTACAGGCATGCCTAGATAATCCTGAATCTGAATGCTTCAAACAGTTTAGAAAAGATGAAGTCTTTGTTCTTAACCATGAGAGGAATGAAACTGAAATTAAATGTAGCATACAGATTTCAGTGAGTTAAATCATTTATGGATTCCACCTTTTCCTTTTTGACTTAGGTATTTATTATTTCCCTGATTGGAGATATCAAGTTTCAACATTTTAATCCTGTACTGGAAACTTACATTTATAAACACTTCAGTGCCACCTTGGCCTACGTGTAAGTATAGTGTTTCATGAATGGCTATATTTTTCACCCCACCATGAGTCATTCAGTGCATATCATTTTTGCAAACTCTTGATAATTAAGGTACAATGTCTTTCCATGTGAAGGTTCTGTTACAATTGCTATCACACTGAATGGGAAATAATCTTGCTTATTGTGAGCAAAGCAGTTTTGTTCAGGTAGTCTCTTCCTTCCCAAAACATTTTTTTTCCAGACTCCCTGATTTGGATAACTCCTTATGTTGTTGCTTCTTCTACAAGCCAAGATTTGTAAGCCAAGAACTATTTTTTGAGTTCCTTTTTGGAATGACCAAGGATCTTTGTTCCAAATGACAGACTAAACAAACCAATTTTGGTTGAGTTATTCATGTATAAGAAAAAAAAAATCTATCTGAAGTAGCACTGCAATAATCAACCGTAAACCAAGGTTCACCAGAAATATGTTCTCAAATAAAGGACACTAGCAATCTTTCCAATAGTCCTTATAATATTGGACTTGAACCATGTGAAACCTAGAAAAACATCTTTCATGTAAATTGTAAATCAAAAGTTGATTCTGTATTTTGATTTAGATCTGCTGCTGAACTATGTAATAATATACATATTATTCAGTAGAGGCGTTATAGTTTATAAACCATGTTTCATGCTTATAACTAGGTGTTTGGTTAAAAACATGGTTAAAGCACTCCATGGCTAAGCATAGTTTGTGAAGGCAATTGCTGATTCCTTACTTGATTTAATGATATACAATCCCTCTTGAAACATGCACTACATATCCACATACAATTTTTTATGTGGTAGCTAGAAGGCAAAGGAGAAGGTTTGACATACCCTTTACAGACTTGGATGTCACTGTCACTTTTTTGTTTTAGTTTTGGATTTTTCTAGATGCTACTCTCAGGCAAAAATGATTAACGTTCACTTTTCATTTTAGATCTAACCGAGACCTGGCATCTTCCTACAGCAATTGCAATTGAATGAAACTACTAGCTAAGGAAAAAAATGTGTGTCCTACTACAAAAAATAACTTATACTGTTATTTATAATTAGGAGAGGGGTTATTAAAAGCATTACTTTGCAATATTGTTCTCTCCCATCTGTGTGATGATTTGTACCAAATGGATATTAGAAATTATCTATTTTCTAAGGCAGTACCAATAATGCTTGAGTCTTTCTCTGCCAAATAAATATTTGTTGATATTTTAGCTTGAATTCCACATAATGATTTGCCTATCTGGTGAGAAAGTTGCAAATAATTACTTTCTATCTACTTAGTGGTCAGGATCTACTGTAGCACCAATGAGATGGGAAGAAGTAGGCATGTTCTGACACCAAATTTATGTTTTCTGTCTCTCTCACACATTAGAAAACTCACCAAGGTTCTGAATTTCTATGTTGGAAATGCAGATGATTCTAGTAAAACAGAATTGCTTTTTGCTGCTCTGAAAGCTTTGAAGTACCTCTTCAGATTCATAGTACAATCGAGAGTTCTTTACCTCGGGTAAGTGAGAAAACAACAACCCAACAGGCTCCATTCAAATGTTCCCTTTCAGTTATAAAGCAATCCAATTATTCATTTGGATAGTCTGATTACATTATGCAAATGAAGAAATGCATGCTAGATTTATGAAGAACAAGAATGTTGTGCCAAACTTGCTTTTACTATTCATTTTAACAACTTTTATTATTATTTGGGGTATAAAAGTAGGTTTGATAGAGCATGATTAAAATCAATAATTGGGAGGCATCAAAAACACTGGACTGGTTCAGCATGAGTTGGGTAGTATGAAGGCCAATCCTATCATTTGTTGGTATGACAAATGGCTGGTTGAAGCAGGTGATGTTGGATATCACTGAAAGGGCAGGACATTATTAGTTTAATGTATTGTCATTGAATTGTTACAGCTGCAGAGATCTGAAGAGATTCTTTAGGGATTATTTTATGCCTGAACATTCCCATCGCTTTCGACCTCATGACTCCGGCAACTGAAATAAATGAACAGTGCAGAAATAAATAGCTGTGACCTGCAAAGTGGCAACTATCCCAGCCCAGGGGAATGTTAGAAATTATGTTAAGAGATTCAATACTATTTCTGTATCCACATAATTTCCCAAACCATGGCCAGAATAGGATCAAATCAGGTCTAGAGAGAAGCCAAAAAAAGAGATCTAAATCAAAATTGGGCCAGATTAGCCTGGAGTCTACAAAAGGGATCACCCACCCTTGCACCCCAATTTCCTTAGTGCATCCCTCTAAGGGAGGCAATTGAACTGCAGCTTGGTGCAGTTCAGTTGGTGACTGCCCTTTTTGAAGCCACATCCTCTCATGTGACCCAGAGCAGAGTTTATGCAGCCTGCCCTCTTCTTTCGGCTTCATTTGTGCTGAGAAACATTGAACCTCTGCTGGTAAAAGGGTTGAAAAGAATTTCAAAAGCCATGCTCTGCGTACTTTTCTTTACCTTTTTTTTTAGATTTTATGGCAAAAGTGAAGATGGAGATGAATTTTATAATGCCATTCGCAAGCTCTTCTTCTCCTTTAACGTCCTCATGGATAGGCCTCTTGAAGAGGCTGTCAAAATCAAGGTTGGTTTAAACAAGTTGTTTGAATTTATTGTGGCAGGGATAGCTGTGCTCTTGTGGGAAGGAAGGAGGGAGCTACTTCAGGCAACAAACTAGGGTGCATGGGAAAGAGAGCCCAAGTCACCACCTTTTGTCTTGTGGCATGCTGCTTAGAACAACCATTCCACTGCACCTCAGGCACATGGCCTCTTGCCATCACTACTAGTTGTTCTACATGCAACACTCTGAAGGAATGTTCAGGGGGACACAAATGGATATGGCTATGGAACCTGCTTTTAGAAGCAGCTTCTCATACTCATCAGAATATATTATTTTCTCAAGGCTAATAGTGTGAGTTCCTACCCCTGGTGTAGTTCTTTCTTAGAGTCTTCTCCACCCATAACTTTCCCTATACCAGTCATGTCCAATCTTAACAACGTTAAGATGCATGGACTTCAACTCCCAATTCAATTCCTCAGCTGGCTGAGGAATTCTGGATGCTGAAGTCCACACATCTTAAAGTTGCCAAGATTGGACACCGTTGCCCTACACATTGGTCTTCTAAGCGTCAGAATTCTCAGTATAATGCTGGATGTTCTGAGGTTGGGTCCCAACATATTCGAGAGCACCAGGTTCAGAAAGGCAGGACTATGGTTTTAAAGCATAGAAACTCTTGTGATGCATGGAATTCTCATCTGGTCCGTGTGGCAGAAATGTTCACACATCTAGAAAATCCTTTATTTGAGAATGATTAAGCTTTTTAGAGTAGAAACCTCAATCTTAATTTTTCTTCTTTTTGCTGATTCTAGGGTGCTGCCTTGAAGTATTTGCCGAACATTATTAATGATGTCAAACTGGTCTTTGATCCAGTGGAACTCAGGTACTATATTTTCTTCCCCTTTATGGATAGATATCAAATTAAACTGCAAAAAGCTCACAATAAGTCAGGCTGTAGTGGATTTTTTTTTCTACTGGAAGGGAATGCCCCAATGTTTTGGAAGGTAATCTCTGAAAATGAGAAGATAAGGTTTAGTCATTGGTTAAGGAATCCCTATGTACAAGGGCATCCATGGGGGAGGGGACACGAGAAACACTATGACTTATATACTTGCATCAGACATCATGATATCACTACATAGTTCCACTATTTGTGTGATGACACCTTGATGCACATGTCTTCATCTTGACATATGTATATGCATATACATGTATGTGCACACTGTTAAATTACACCTTATCCTGAAAAATTATTTCATAGGTGTGTTAGGAAGTTGTTTTTTAAAAAGATTAGCCAAATCAGTGCCCAACATATTGATGGAACAAAATATTCTTTCTAACTCCATTCTCTGAACTCTTTTCAGTGTCCTCTTTAGCAAATTTATCCAAAGCATCCCTGATAATCAGCTTGTCCGTCAGAAGCTCAATTGCATGACCAAGATTGTGGACAGTGACCTGTTCCGTCAGTCTGGTGAGTTAAGTCTCTCTCTCTTTTTCTCTTCCTTTCTCATTTTCAGTGTCTCAATGAGTACTGAATCAAAAAATACCAGTTGATATTTAGGTTACTCTGCAAAATTCCTCAGCGAGGCAAGCTCATATTCTAATGGCATCTTTTACTATGGGCCATGGATAAGCTAGCCTCCAACTTGGACGGTGCAAGCAGCTGGAGTCTGTGGGTCTCCTGACTGACAATTGAAGGATTGCACTCTTTCTTTGTCTGTTTTCCTTGAAGTGAAGGAATAAATGTGGCTTTCCATATCATAAAGTATTCAAAGTTACTGCTCAGTTTCCTCCATCCCTGAATTATAGGGACATTTTTTATTCTGTTTTTGGGATGGTTTTTTTAAAAAAAGGTAACCGATGCCTGAAATTCTTTCAAGTGTGGTCAGATGTCTTGACTCTTTCCCATATTTCTTCATTCTGGATCCTAGAATGCCGTGATATTCTTCTCCCCCTGCTGGTAGACCAGCTAAGTGGGCAGTTAGATGATAATTCCCACAAACCTGACCATGAAGCCTGTTCACAGCTGCTTAGTAATATTCTTGAGGTACTTGATCGGAAGGAGGTGGTAAGTATCTGTTATTTCCTTCCATTGTTCCTCAAGGGTAATATTGCCTGGAATTGGGTGGAACAGTTACTTTGGAATTGAATATGAAATGCACCAGGATGGATGGATGGATGGATCTTGACTTGTTATGTCTTATAACGTAAGAAGGGTTTTTTTTAATAAAAATGGAGGTGGTTTGTCATTGTACTTCTCCAGGATGTTTTGTTGACTTCCTGCTCTAGTTTGAACCCTAGTCTTTTCAGATGGTGTCCTGTCAAAATACATGTAGTGTTAACATCTTATTTTCCAAGGAAAAGCTGGGACTACCTCATAAAAGGGATTCATTTATTTGATAATTTGTGTCTGCTGTTTCAGCAGTTTTTATTAGAGTAGCAGAGATTAAAGGGTTTTTAAAAACCTTCTCTGTCACTCCACAATTTTGACTGTAAGGTCAATTTTTAAAGTCAATTGCTTTTCTCTCTCTTTTAATCTGAGCATTTACAAATAAATACATTTGAAAAGTATTAAGCTTTGTCACATAATTATTGTAAGCCACCGAGAGTCATATTTGATTTTGGCAGCATATATATCTGATGGATGGATGGATGGATGGATAGTTAGATAGATGGATGGATAGATAGATAGATAGATAGATAGATAGTTGGGATGCAATGTTTTGACAGGGTTTTGAATGCTGCAAATTGTATGGAACTGAAAATGGCAAGAGTGCTCTGTAAAACATTTAGTAGCAAGGGAAATGTTAGACGAGACTGTGAACAGCTGGAATATGTTTACATACAATCATACAGTTCAATATCTGCCCTCACTGTGTTGCTCCCTAGTAAATCCATCCTCGATTAGTCAGGGCAAAAAAAAATTGGTAAAATACTCAAAAAGGCAAAAAAGAAAATTAAGCAAGAGTAATCTGGTCTCAGTTTCATTCCCTTTTCTGATAAGCACAAGATTTTATACACTATCCTGGGAAACCTTTTGTTTTGAACTGGATTATTGTCATGGAATAGAGAAGGATTTATTTACCAGGATGGGAATGGCAAAGAACCACATACAGAGAATGGAATCCGTCCCCTCCTTTTTCAGTCTATTTCCAAAATATTGGGGGATGATTATCTTGCATTATTTCATTAGAACTTCTTGCAATGGAGCTCCGTGCAGTTTTGTGAAAACCCCTGTGATAATATGCACCTAAGTTGCTTTCCATTTCCTTGCTTCCCTCAGGGCCCGACTGCAGAACACATCCAGTTGATAATGGAGCGGCTGCTGAGGAGGATAAACCGGACTGTGATTGGAATGGGGAGGCAGTCTCCTCACATTGTGAGAGCAATTTGCATGACTCTTGCGTGTTTGGTTTATTGTCACATGAGTTTTGGGATATATGTCCCTAGTTATGAGACTTTCGGTAGGAGCCCAGCCATAGGCACTTCAGTTAAGCTGGCACCTTGGAGAGTAGCTTTCTTCCACATGTTGACATTTTATGGTCAATGTGTCAAATGGCACAAAGGCATTGCCTTGTCTCAGGCCTAAACATGGGGATTGTTTTAAGTAGACCAGAAGTGGGAGGGCTTCTTTGTCCTATCCTCTTCTGCTGTCTTCCTGGAGAGAGCAGGAGGGAGGATAGACACTGCTATCACATTTCTAAAGGAAGCAGGACCAAAATCCATTTTTTTTTTGGTTTGGAAAAACAAAAAACAGAAACTTGTTGTAATTAAAAAAAAAGAATATAATGATTGGTAGGATCAGCTACTAGGCAGTTGTAGCTGAATATTTTATAGTTGAGCATTTTATTTCCCTCCCTGTGGGCTTTAAACACTAATCTGTCAAGACTGATCATCTTATAAATCACTAAAGATGTCTGGTGGTCCACCGTGTCCAGATCCTAAACCTCACAAGGGTCTATGTCTTTTAGGATACCCATGAGGACAATCTTAAATATATATATGCTCCAAGGCTTGTGAAAATCACAACTGACAAAGGGTCTTTTTTTCTTCATCTTGTTTCCAGGGTAGTTTTATATCATGCATGACAGCCATCTTAAGGCAGATGGATGATTCCCATTATAATTACTACATCAGTACTTTCAAAACCAGGCAAGATCTTATTGTAAGTCTGATTCAAGTCATTATTATTAAAGTTGGTTGCACAGTCATCCAGATGTTTAGACTGGATTTGGTATTTTAGCCACTTATAGTCTTTTCCAAGAACTTGGGACAAGCAGGCATTGTTGTTTTACAGTGTTAAAGTTATTGTTGCAGAATATAAGCTATTCCAGGTAAAACTGCCTTTTGCAGTTGATGCTGGAGATTTTGTCAATGCTGATGGTATTCAAGTGGCGCTCCAGATATTTTAGGATTATACCCAGGCACCTATTACTATTGGTATCTTGCTTTCTTTATTATTAATGTGGGTTTGTTTAGACTGGATTTTGCATTTTTGTCCACTTATCGAGTCCTTCCCATGGATATTACTGTTAGCATTTGTTTATTTTTGTTCATATAGTCAATGGACAGGTATATTTATGACATGAAAAACTCTTGAATACCCTTCTTGAGATTTTCAAATTCAGCTCCAAAACAAAGTTCTCTCTGGTTGCTTAAATTGTTTGAAATGTGACGAGCAACCTTAATTCAATATCAGAATCCAGAAAAAGTGGCTAGAAGATGGGTCTTTCTCCATCTTATTCTTTATCCGCTTCTGTTCCTTGGCATTATAGTTCCCTAATGTATTTCCAAGGTGATAGGGAAGAAAGACTATTAGATATTTGGATACCTTTAGGTCTGCCCTTGGTATATAGTTAACACAATTCTAAGTAAGGATAATTTAGGCCTCTCTAGCTCATAGGTTGGAAATGAAATAAAGGCAACATCAGGATGACACAGGAGAAAAATGCAGGAGACATGATGCACTGGAAATGGTGCATGCCAAGGGCATATATGTGCCATGATTAATGCGAATCTTGAAGTTATAAAAGAGCAGTTAAATATTCCACACAGGTAAAATATGATTATTTTATGGTTATAAACATGATTTACAAGGGCCTCAAATTAAATCATAGCATTTGAGTTAGGTAATTTTTGTTGCCTTCTGCCTGAGGCTCTGTTGAGTTACAGTAAGTCAGAGATGACACTATTGGAATAGATTTATGAATCTGATGTAAGCCAGATTTCCTTCATTACTTCAAAGGAGATACTTGGTGGCTTGTTGGCAGAATACCAACTTTACACGCTGGTTCAGTTCCTAGTGTCTCTATTGAAATAGATTTCTTCCCTCAATCTATTCATTAAATTATTATTTCAGTCAGAAATTTGAGCACTTAGTATGCTCAGGTTAGGGGCTCTTCCTTAATTCCTCCTTATTCTGCTCTTTGGGGATACCATAAATCTGTATTTGGTTGGCTGAAGGCCTGAAGAACTAAGGCCAAATTTATGACATGGAAGAATCTGTAAGCGTTGCCCAGCACAGCAGTTTGTGGAGCCTGGCATTTGTTTAACTTGCTCTTACTGAAAAAAAAAGTGGGGGTGTGATGTTCTGTGCTTTTCAGTATGGAATTCTGCCAAGATTTTTTGAAACCTCTCTTTGGCATATTGAGAAGCTGGCATTGGTAAACTATTGGGGTAGGTTTCTAGAAATGCCAATTGTGTGTGTGTGTGTTTGTGTGTCTAAGTAAACCTATTTGCAACCAAATCCTCAGGCCCTTCAGATAGTTCAAGTTATGTCTTTTGAGGTTTTCATTCCAAAATTTCCATACCCAGGGACTGAGTTACTCAAACGCTTCTTTGGTGTGGATGATCTTATTTAAGAGTGGGACAAGTTAGCTTTGGAAGAGCTGCAAGGAGTGGGTTTATGCAGTCATTCTGAAAAATGCCAGACATTTTGATCCTGCCCCTTACAGTTCTTGTTAGCTCAGATGCCAGGGCCAACCGCACACATATAGTTCTCTTGAAATCAGTCTTTCGTAACTTCAATAACTACTCATCTTCCTGATTAATAAATGATGTCAGCAGTGTTGAGCACATATGGAGGGTCCTAGACTGTCAAAAGGTTGAGATACTTATACATCAAAGGATAGACAACATAAGGGCAGTCTTTCTGTTCTTTCTTGTCTTTTTTCTTCAAAAAAGAACAGAGATTGCATGGAAAAGTCTTGCCTTTGAGAGACATGTTGATTTCCAAATATCCAAATGCAAAAGCATGTAAAAATGAAAGTAGATAAATAGGTACCACTTTGGTGGGAAGGTAACAGCTTCCATACACTTCACTATGTAGTCATGCTGGCCACATATCCATGGAGGCGTCTTCAGACAACACTGGCTCTTTGGCTATGAAATGGAGATGAGCCTCATCCCCTCGAGTTGGCCATGACTGGCCACAATTGACAAGGGAAACTTTAACTTTTCATTTGGTGTTCATAGGAATTCTTAGACAATTAAAATATTGGTGGATCAACATGGTGATTTATTTTTGAGTGTGTTTATTTTGAACTAAGTCCTTTTTCTAGTAAGAATAATGAACCAGGATGGTAGAGAGCATCTTTGGGGTCTAGTAGATGTGACAAGCAGCAAGCTGATCAAGTTTGCCATCTGACAAACAGTTGAGAGTCTTGTGACTATTTCTCATCACAGTTGTTTAGGGAATAGGTAAGCTTTTTGCTATGGGTGCCATTTTGTGAATGTCCCCACCATACATTCTCATATGGTGAGGGAATGAAAGATTTGAAGAAACAAGACATGCTTTGCTGTCTTCTCAAAAGCACAACCTAGTAGCCATGTGAATTGATGCAGACTTCCTTGGGTTCTCTTGGAAAAATATTATGAAATATTAGTTTTAGTATTCAGTACATTATATCTATACATAAAATATGTATTCATAAAATGAATGTTTTCTTTTGGCCTTTGGGATCCAGACATCATATCTGTCTAGTAATCTTGGAGTAATATAATTAAGCTGGTCATTCTTACCTTGATGGTGCCCTCCATCTTTTTAACTAGAATTATATCACTGAAGTACTGATTTAATTATATCTGATTCTATTTTCCTTAACAAATAGCCTTATGAGTCTACCATTTCTGCCCAGCTATACAGTACATCTTGCTGTACTTTGTAAAATGAAAATGACCTTTCGTGTGGAGTGCTTAGCTGGAAAGTCCTGCATTGTCTTGGCTGTTGCTGCTTGACCTCATAAAGTCCTGC
>JANHZU010011047.1:29757-45631 GCA_032468055.1 Acrochordus granulatus | reverse complement strand
ACAGGCGTCTCTCATCTTTTTAAGTGGGAGAACTTGCACAATTGGTGGCTGACTGAATACTTTTTTGCCCCACTGTAAATTGGGGTCAATTAATCTTTTGGGGTCTCTATAGAGCTCCATAACAGTTCCTAGTCCTGAATGTAAAGTGGCTAACAGTGAGACAGTGTGACTCAGGGATGGATAGTCTACCAGCAACAGAAGTCTTGATTTGTCTCTATTATCAATATTCATAATACTATTAATAAAAGTAGTATTTATTAAATTATTTTCATAAAATAAATGGGGGTCAATGAACAATCTGAAACTTCATGAAAGAGGTTGATGACTTGAAGAGTTTGGAGACCCTTGATCTAACCCAAATGTGAGAAATGGTATCCTTCCAAATGTTGCTGTGTTAGGACTTCCCTACCCCTCATCCTTTAGCCATCTTAGTTGTAACTGTTGGCGGTTTTCCTTCAACAAGATGTGAAAGGATCTTTGAACTAGCTCCATAGTTGAAGCTAAGAGAGGTCTTAGCAATTGCTTGTCATCTGATATCTTTAATCAGAAATGTTAGGTCTCAATACTGCAACCTTCTACTTTCATGTTATGTACTCTAAGAACAGGTGCTCCAACACTTGATGCAATTTCAGTTCTTTTGGACCTATGATACTATCTGAAAATTCTAGCTGACCCATTTCTACCCACCACTATCATATTTATTTAATATATTCCTGTGTCATATATTTTTCCAAAGGGTTTAACTTTGCATCATGTTACATGATGCCTTCACATTCTTATCCATACATTTATTGAGAGCCATAATTCTTAGTTTAGATTATTTCCGAAATAAGTAGTAAAAGTAGACAAAAGTTTCAGAACAAAAAGAGACAAAAATCAATCCAAATTTATTTTGAGAAACACCGTAATGGAAACCAAATCTAATTTAGTATTACTTCTTGAATTTTCATAAATATCATTTACTTTAATATGTTTCATTTTGCATTTCTGTTGGAAAATTCTGACTGTTCTTTGACATGGGAGCTTCAGGAACACCTCCTTGTATTCTGATTTTTTTTAATGATTTAATGGAAACCCTTGGTGTAATTTTGTTTCTTTTGATCTTTAACTTGCAGTTTGAAAATGAACTGATCACTAAATTGGATCAAGAAGTAGAAGGTGGTCGAGGAGATGAGCAGTACAAGATCTTGCTGGAGAAACTGTAAGTGTGTGAGTGTTCTTGATTATCTTCCGAGTAATGTTTTGTAATGTGGTATTGCTTTCTCACATTCCATTGCACAGGGAATGTGTCAACTTTGCAAGTTTATCAGATGAGCAGAAGGCAAATATTCTTTTTAGTCTCCAAATGAACTTTATTAATTTACACATATATGCAGTCATTGTAACTTAATCTCTGTATTGACTGAATGTTCATATAGATATAAGCATTAGGTTCGAAGCAAAAGATTTATTTATTATAATATCTTTATTAAATTTCAAAAGATTTATTTATTATAATATCTTTGTTAAATTTCAAAAGATTTATTTATTATAATATCTTCATTAAATTGGATGATCCAGAAGAAGATTGGGAGAATGTCATGTTTTAAATCTTTAAAATACAAACTAACACAAAGAAAAGGGAATAAGAAAACCAATTGAAAGTGACAAAAATACATCAAACAAATTATAACAAAGATAACCCTCTGACTTTCAGTAAAAATATAATAACATGACCGACTCTCTCTAAATTTAAACAAATAACATCAATCTATAAAGCATCTTAAAATACCAATAAACATACTAAAAAAACTCATTCAATAATTTTCTCTGAATTTTATCTAACACGTAGTAAATTATCAAATGCAAATAACCTTATATTTAAAAAGCTACAATAATTCTGTAGTCAAAATCAATCTAATCTTCAAATCCCAAAATCAAAAGTTGCATTTTTCTCCTGGTCTTCTAAGAAACCTAACAATGGTCTACAAGTCTCAAAAAAATTAATCAGAATATTGTCTCAAAGCTAAGCAGTCAATTTCACCATCACCTTGGCTAGCTCCATTAATTTCAAAGTCCATTCTTCAATAAAGTATATTTATTTTTAGAGTTACAGAATCTAAAAAGAGCCATTTAATGGTCAACCCTTCACCCATCCAGTAAGGAATTTAAATAAAAGCAGATAGCGTCGATTGAATATATCTCAGTTGTTGTTCAGTAACTGATTCTATTGTCAATCAGGTTTTAGGAAGGATGTTCATTGTTTCCTAATATTTAATCAGAGTTTTGCACAGCGTTAATATTTAGTAGCTGTGTTTGCAAAACATGCTAAATCTTAGCAAAATAAATCTGTTCACAAAATATCTGCTAAATCTGTTCAAAAAATATGCTTGGCCAGCATAGGTAGTCCTTGACTTACGATCACAATTGGGACCAAAATTTCTGTTTCTCTGCAAAACAGTTGTTATGTGATTCATGCCTGATTTTACAATCTTTTTTTGCCATGGCTGTTAAGCAAATCATTGCAATTGTTAGAAACAACCAAAACAACCAGGGAGAGGGACAGTTTGTTCTCCTATGCTGTCACTCAGCTGAATACCTAACTTGTGCTGTATGACAGGACACAAAGAACTCTAAACCCAAAGTACTGTCTAAGGTTATATATACATACTTATCAATAGATCGTGGTTCTATTTCTATACTTCACTATTTTCTACGGGCTGTATACTTTGAGCGCACACTTTACTGTTGAATACATAGTTTCATTTATTTATTAATGTTATTTGTTTTCATTTTTATTCTATTTACTGTCATCTTGCAAGTATACTGAGAGCTGCTGTACCAGAGTCAAATTCCTTGCGTGTCTAACCTTGCTTGGCCAATAAAGTATCTGAATCTGTTAAGTGAATCACATGGTCTTTAAACAAATCTGGCTTTCCCCATTGACTTTGCTTATCTGAAGTTGGCTGAGATGATGACACATGACCCAGGAAGCTGCAACCATTGTAAATACAATGCTAGTTTGCCAAGTGCCTGCATTTTGAGCATGTGACCACGGGGATGCTGCAATGGTTGAAAGAGTGTGGACTGGTCATAAGTCACTTTCTTTCAGTGCCACTGTAACTTCAAACAGTGAAGTTTGAAACAAAGTGGTTGTAAATTGAAGATTACCTGTATAAATAAGTAACTTCACGTGATGGCCTGTTTTCCGCAGCATGCTAAGTCAATGGCTAACCATATTTCATTTGAGTGTAGGACACTGTATGAATCCAGCCATTGTGTATTTAGTATTTTTTTCCTTGTGTCAATTTTTACTCTGAGCTCCTACACTGAGAATGGATTAGAAATAAAATAAAAATCAATTATATCCAAAATATGACTGCATATGATTTCTCATGATTTTTCTCTCCCCTGTAGTATTTTACTTAACCCATCTTTGGATCTAATCCAACACATTATTTAAAATCAGATGCTCTTTTTGGATCTTCTCATTTGCCTCTCTCTCTCTCTCTGTTTTTGCTACCATCAATGGAAATGGCCGCAGCCTCCTGGAGCATTGCCGGAAACATAAGTACCTGTCAAGCTCCGGCGAAGTGTTTGCCCTGTTGGTTAGCAGTCTGCTTGAGAACCTTTTGGATTACCGAGCGATTATGCATGATGGCAGCAAAGAGAACCGCATGAGCTGCACTGTCAACCTACTGGTATGGGGGGAACTTAGCGCTGGGTGTAAATCTTGGTTCCTATGGAACCGCTTTAAACCCCTCCACCTACTTTAGATCTGCTGCATCAGAAGCTCAGAAGCTTATGAAGGTTCCGTCTGTTCTGTTAGCTGTTACAGGAACAAGTCATGAATTGCAGTTGGTGAGTGGAAATCATGATGAAGTTAGGATTATAAAAGGGCATATTAAGAAAAGGAATGCTGAGGAACACGGAACAGAAACTGGACAAAGAAGCCAGGACCTGATTTCCAGGAGTCTAGGGGCTAAAGGACTGTGAGCAGCACAGTGAGAGACCCTACTGATCCATTTTCCAAAATCTAAACTGGGAGATGCCCACCAAACATCTTCCCTTCTCAGTTGATCGGCCTCCCCTCAAATCAATTTTTTAACTAGGGATATGTCTGGTTGGATGGTGACCTGTATTTTTCTCCTGTTTTTCCTCCAAGTATTTAATTCATAGTGGTTCAACTTCCATCCTTATAACTGTATTAACTTGTACCTTAGCTGGATGGATTGGACTATCCACTTAATTTCAGAAATGAGCAGAGAGTGGAATCCAAGTGTGCCGATCTTGGGTCAAGATTCCCAATAACTTTTATACTTTGGGTCCCCATAGATATCTATAAAAAGCAGCAACATCAAAATAAGGATACAGACATCAGGACATCACCACACAAATGACACTACGATATAATTGCACAATAATGTTTGACACAAGTTTGAGTGATGATCTCATGAGGCACATATCATCATTTGCTGCACACCCTACATAACTTGTGCTGCTTTCCAGTTAGTTAAACTTAGTTGTTCTTAAGCCAATTTTACTTCTCTTTCACTGACTGTAGAGGATTCTTCTCTTGAAAAACTGGAGAGGAGTATTAGGATGCTTGGAAGGATTTAGAAATTTGCAAAAGCTCAGAGAATCTAATATTTAGAAATGGAAGCCAAAGGCAACCTACCCCCCTCCCAACTAAAATAAAAATTGGAGGACATTAAAAAAAGCATTCTGTACAAAAAAAGTGAATAAGTAAATATAAGTAGTCCTTGGCTTATTTTCACAACTGGGACCAGAACTTTCATTGCTAAGTGATCTGGACTCATACATAATGTTATGACCTTTAGTGCTATGGTTGTTAAGTGAATCATGTGGTTGTTAAGCAAATCTGGCATCCCAATTAATTTTGCTAATCAGAGGCACCCATGTCATAAGTACAGTCTAGTTGTCAAGTGGCCAGATTTTGATCATATGACCACAGGGACTATCTGTGGATAGTCGTGAGAACCAGTCATCAGTCCCTTTTTTCAGTAATATTCTAATTTTGAATGGTTGTTAAATGAATGTTCGTAAATTGAGGACTATTGCACAGCAAATAAATGTGAACCGTAGCTTGGAAAAAAATGGCATTCAAATGGCCTGCTAAAGGAGGGGAGGACACATGGGCTGGTTCACTCATTCCCTGAATTGTCTCACTTTATTATGTGATGAGAACACATAATATCTGTGTTACACATAATATCTGCCACTTGTCATTGGAGATGACACATTTATCACTATCTTTTCTTATTTGCAAAGTGCTTATCATCTTTGCTCACGTTCACCACTACCTTGTAAGGCAGGTTACTCTTGTTCCCATTTTACAGGTTGGGGGCTGAGACTGCAAAAAGAATGGTTTCCACGCACCCACCCAGTGAGTCCATTGTGAGATCTTTGTCCCCCCATTGCCACTACAGAATCACACTGGCTTGGGTGTGATTTCCACTGTAATTCCTTCTGCAACACATCTCACAAGAAGAGTGCTTTGCAAGCTCTCTGTACAGTCATGTTGAGCACCAACCCTATTAAGGCAAGGCAGTATTATTCCTATATTACAGATGGATATGTTGAAGAAGACTGAGTCACCTATACCAGTGATCCAGTGGCTCAGCAGTATGAACCAATTTTCTTATGTCCCACTGCAAGCAGTGTGGAATCATGTGATTTTCTTTTATTGCAATTTTTTCACCCCCAAGAACCTTATGGTGGCATGTACATAGGGTTTCCTTGCATGCCAGTTTTCAATATTAATTAGTCTAATTGGCCAATAGCTTGTAATTAGCCTGAACCAAATTTTATGTTTGCAAGGATTTGGACCAAAGGTTGCATTAGTGCTAGCTGAACACTGTTTCTTCATGGATCATATGAACAATGTGTAGAATCAGTTCAGGCATCACATCAAACCATAGGTAGGAAAGTCAAACTATTCTATAGTGGTGTCTCAGATGGCAAACAATAGTTTGCATAGTGTGATTTCTGTCAACTTTGATTTGAAAATCCATAAACCAAGGCTTGGCTTTCTGAATACAAGCTTTGTTTAGGCTTTGTTTAGATTCTCAGCTATAGACTGGCAGGCTTGGGATGATTTTTTTATTTTTTACTACTAAAATCATTTAATTGTTCCCAAATTACTCTTGGTTTTATTTCTGCAGAATTTTTATAAAGAAAAGAAAAGAGAAGATATATACATCAGGTAAACTTCAGTAGATCTTCAGACTTCTCACTAGGCTGATACAAGATAGTATCTAATACAAGAGGTTGTCAGAGGTACTTTTTGATTCACTTATATTGTTGTTTTCTAGGTACTTATATAAGCTTCGAGATTTGCATACTGATTCCGAAAGCTTCACTGAGGCTGCCTACACACTCTTGCTTCATGCAGAGTTACTCCAGGTGCGTGTGTGAGATCTTGAAGGGCAGGTCCACGTACAACATTTTGAAGCCATGCTAGTTGAGGAATTCTGGGAGTTGAAGTCTGCACATTTTAAACTTGCCAAATTTGAGAAACACTGTGCTAAGTTATGGCCAGGCTGTATCAAATTAGGCATCTCAACCCAGACTAAATTTATTTTTTTTAATTTCTCCAGTAGTCTGGAGAATCCAAAATAAGGATGGGCTCAAAAGGAATCCTAAATTGCTACACTGAACCTCATCAAAGATTGAAACCTATCCAAAACAAGTGGAATCTTGTTTCTTTGGCCAAAAGACTTCCAACTTATCTAGGTCATTATTATGGTTTCAAATTATAACTTACTTGCTCTGGGATAAGTGTTCCAAGTCTCAGCAGCAGCTAAGGCATTAACTGTGAAAGGTAAAAGGATCACTTTGTTCTTCACTTACCAGAAGAACACTTTCTGATTCTTCAGATATTTAATGTGATGGAATGTCTTCTTCCAGAAAAAGACTAAGAGCCAAATTGCATGTGATGTCCTTCACCCCCATGTGGCCTTTCCTTTGTCCTAGTGGTCTGATCAGCCGTGTGTTCAGCATCTGCTTCAGAGGGACAGCTACTATGTCTATTCACAACAGGAGCTTAAGGAGAAGCTTTACCAGGAAATCATTGTATTTTTCGACAGAGGCAAGGTGAATCTGTCTCAGGCACCCTCACCCTGGGCAGGACGGGATGGACATGACCTCCTATGTTATTTACTTTCTGTTTTGATCCTGCTGGAATTTCAGACTAATAGGTTGGCCTCTCTTGAATCCTTCCCAAATGCTGGAATCATTTGTTGTCATGATTATGAACTGATAAGGATTACATGTCATCAGCTTCTTTCAACTATTATCGCTCATATAGATGGATGTTCCTGTTCTTAACAAGATGCTTCAGCTCTTCCAATAATACACTGTATTTGTGTTCCTGTATCTGAGTCTATCCACCTTGCTGCTGATTGTCCTCTTCTTCTCTTTCCTTCCATCCATCTTTACTTGCATTCTCCAAAGAGACAGCTCCAACCTGCCCCCACCCCTTTAATCCCTAAAGCCCTTTCTGATCCAGCCCTGGATTGTGATGATCTAAGATGCAAAAATTGGTTGGGACAGTCTGTTGTTATTTGAGATAGAAAAAGATCCTTTACTCTTGGAACAATGAAACCCTATTATTTTTTATAGTTTTAAATGCTGAATACTTACTTCAGTGCATGCCAAGGAATAGGAGTTCATGAGCACTGACTTCAGGGCTTGGTATTCTGATTATGTGTAATAATCTCCATGCAAAGGTTTCAGCTAAATATAAATAGCCATCCATGAGAACAAAGATGGAACATGAAAAACTCATTGGACAAATAAATGTAGGTGTTGGATTTGAAAAGAAATGACCCAGACAAAAGTAATCTCTATTCAGTAGCTTTAATAGGTGTTTCCAGGTTACAAGAATTTATCTTGTAAACTTTTGACCTTGGCATATAATCTAACGGTCCTTATGGGGGTTGGCACTCCTATACTTGCATAATGTTTCCAGGTTGCTCTCTCTCTTCACCGTGATTCAGTCCTTGTTCCCCCCACAGTAGAGCAGTTTCAGCATTTAGCCCCACCAGAATGGACTTTGAAGAGGTTACAAACACTGTTTAGAAGCCATATGGAATATGCTTTAATTCATCTCTTTTCATGAATGAATTATATTTCTTTTCTTTTTAACTTCTTGAAGATGTGGGAGAAGGCAATCCAGCTAAGCAAAGAATTGGCTGACATGTACGAGAACAAAGTGTTTGATTACGAGAGTCTTGGCAATCTCTTGGTAAGAGAAGGAGATCTTTAATCTTCTGGGTGAAAAAACTAATGGAAATGCCAATTGTATCACTCCCAAAAGCATTTCTTATGTTCGTGGTTGAGAGACAAGCAATTAATTTGAAGCTTGGGAAGCAGTAGTATAAATGGGTGTAAATTAATGTAACAAACACTTTAAAACACTGCCCAAACTTTCTTCTTTTTAACATGCACATGCAGAAAAAACGTGCCACATTCTATGAGAACATCATGAAAGCGATGAGACCTCAACCAGAATATTTTGCTGTTGGGTATTTTGGCCATGGATTTCCCTCCTTTCTTCGGGTAAGGATGCTAAGGGATCTTAATGATGGTCTGAATGATCCTAGAATACAGCCTGTAATCTTGTAATTATAATTAGCTCCAATCATTAATCCAGACTGGCAGGGAGAAGAATGTTAGATGGAGGCTTCACTCAGAATAAGCAGCACAAATGCACTGCCTGTACCTTGTACCACTGATAAAGAGTTAATTGCAATATCGTTATGAAGTGTGATATTAAGGTACACATTGCTGCAAGTACAGCATGTTTTGCTTTCACGGTGGTAATCCAGACTTGTGGTTGTTTCTCTTTTAGCTGGAGGGAAACTGCTGTGATTTTCTTTGTATATATGTATCTATATATGGTACATATGTATATACAACCCCTCCCCAAGGAAAGTAATACAGAGAGAAATGCTAGTAGTTCCTTTTTTTATTTCCATGTAAAATTTGTTCATAAATAAGTCTACCAAATTATATTCTCTTTCCTTGATGTTTAGAGAAGATATTGGCCATATTTACACACCATACTAAACCAGAATTGATAGGAATTCTGGCTTATTGGAAACAAACATTCTAGTACATTCTTCCTGATTACTCCTTGAAAATGACAAAAGCAACCAGGAGTGGAAAATCTTAGCATTGTATCCATAATGAAATCATATTTTAATAAGCTGCAGCTCAGACCATTGTTTGGGTTTTATAAATACTAACTTTTTTGAGAAAAGAGAGAGTAGGTCTTGGGTTTGAATGTAATGTAAAATATTTTTATCTCTCTGTATTTTTGATTATTCCACTCCAGGATTAACTGCCAAAGTTCACCACTTGTAAATATAGTATTCTTGGTGATTCTAACTGTACGTTTTGCACAATGTAAGCATTGTTTGATTGTCCAACTGTAGCAAGTTAAACCCCAAGACCTGCCTACTTTTAGATGATAATTGGGGAATGGTCAAGGAAAGAATTTGGTATATACATTTGAACAATTTGAAAGTTTGAGACCCTGGTTCAGACTCAGCCATCCGAAACCAAAAGAGTTTTATCCACAAAGCTGCAATGCTAGAAGTACCCGCTCTCTCTTCTCATTCAAGTGCTGACAATTTCATGCTTCCCCCAATTTATTTCTAAAACCTTCTTCCTTTTAGAACAAGATGTTCATCTACCGCGGAAAGGAATATGAAAGGAGGGAAGACTTCATTGTGAAACTGTTGACCCAGTTTCCAAATGCTGAAAAAATGAGCAGCACTGCCCCACCAACAGAAGACATCAAAGCTTCTCTTAAGCAGTGTATCTTTTGGGAAGGAACAGTTTGGGAGCCAAGTGACAAAGTTGATACAAAGAGCAGAAGAGTAGAAAGACTGATGATAGGAGGTTTGGTAACCATAACCTTTCTATCATTTCCCCGGCCTTGGCTCATTTCTGACATCAGAACTGGAATGAGTGTATTTATCCGGTCTGTTTGCCATGCAAATCTTAATGCTTTGCCTAAAGTCCATCATAAATTAAACATTAAGGACAGAGACTGGATGCTCGGATCCAAAGCAGGATTTGGAAACCAGCTGTAATGCTTGGATTTCATTCAGCTTCCCTGCTGAGTTCTGAGAATTTAAAAACAAGTCCAATTTCCATCATTCTGCTACTGGAAATGGGTTAATGTCATGGATGATTTTATTGTTGGGCTTTTATATAACCAACTTGAAGAATATGTGGATTATTACTATTTTTCACACCCCTCACTTCTCCTTTTCCATCTTCCCAAGGTTGACTTTGTTGAGCTGTCATCTAGACAAATAAATTTGATTATTCTGCAAATTGGTTAATATTTCCAGGCTATTTCATATTCCTTGGAAACATAATACTGTAAAGCATTTTTATTGTGAATATGCACCTGTAATTCTCAATTAGTCTAGTATTGTCTACTCAATTGGCAGTATCTACCAGTGGTTTGTAACTGGAAATATCAAGGAAAGTTTGTATACAGAATGTTTTTGCTTACACAGTTAGTGTGATCAATCAAATGTTAAGTACAGCCTTTCAGTCTTACTTTATAAAAAAGTAAACAGGGATGTCCTTTCTTGGCAACTTTAAGATGTGTGGACTTCAACTCCCAGAATTCCTTAGCCAGGAATTGCTGGATGAGAAATTTTGGAATTGAAGTCCACACATCTTAAACTTGCCAAGGTTGGACATGCCAAAGTATCTAGATGCCCTGGGTTACACTATCTGAAATGAGATCTGGAAAGTGTTTAGATTGGATAAAACTATTCAATACAATTATCAATATGTTAGGAGCCCAGCCCACTTAGCTTGTAGCTGTATTCCAACAAGGTTAACCTGGTTACCAAGTTAACCATATCTGCATTCTTACAAGACACTGAAGTACAAACTAACGATCAGCCTGGATTCACACAAAACCATAAGACACATTCCAAACTAGCCATGGTTGAAATTAACAAAGCTTAACATGTCCAAATGCACCACTGGTTCAGTGCATTGGGAAAAGACAGCTGTTGTGATTGTAGACCCCCCCCCACTGAAGTGCTCATTTGTTTCTTAATGAGGGATGAATCATAGGACCTCTTTGTTGACATTCAAGTCACGTTTTCCTTGTTCCTTTCTTCCTTAATTTGTACATGCAGACATACAGTGTTTCATAGTTAGGCCTGTCATGAACCTTCCTCCAAGCTACAAAGACAAGCCTGTTCCAGAGCAAATTTTAATGTAAGGATTTATCCCCAATTTATCTAAGATCAAAATGCAGAAAGATCAAGTGCAAAATTATTAACAGCTCAAGGCATGAATTAACCCATTTCCTTTGTAGAAGACAAGTCTGGTTGTTTCATAGAGATGTATCCGGAACTATGATTTTGAAATGCTTAGATGGGGCCTTGCATGGGACCATTTCTTAAGTACCCTGTTTCTTTTATGTATATATAAACCATATATATACATATCTGTGTTTGTATTCCTCATATATGTCAATAAGCCATAGTTTAACTGTTTTTTGTTGAATAAAATGCAATCATTGGGTCCAGCATTTTTAGCCAAAACTCAACAAACTTCAGTATGATATAGGAAGTTGAATAAAGCATCTGTTTAGCATGCATTCATATCTTCTATTGTTTTCAACATCTATTAACCTGGATTAGTAGAGCATTGATTTCAGACTTTGATTTTAGGGGTTGGCTGAGAGTTTATTTCACGTTGTTCACATCTGCTGTTTTAGCTTTTACAGATCCAATGAAGTACAACAGTTCCAACACTCCCGACCTTTCAGGAAAGGTGAAAAAGACCCTGAGAATGAATTTGCAGTGAGTCATCTGTTCTCTGCCATCCTTGTCATTTTTTTTTCATGTCATGCCATGCCATGCCTTTCAGATGTTTCCTTTTCTAGCTTGAATTCTCTGGTTCCTCAATTTCTGAGGTTTCAGTTCTTGCATTCTGGTGTTAAAAATGGAACAAGCAATGGGAGAGAGGAATCAACAGTTACAAGAACTCTAAAATCTTTATTGATACAAAGCCAAACACTTAGTCCTTTATCCAGGGATGCATGTGACAGTTATTCTTGTTTGTTTGCATTTCTTAGGGACCTTAACAAAATTAAGTAGTTTGATTTCCAAACTTTGATAGCAGATGAGATGGGGAATAGATAATGAACTATAGTGTAACTCCCAAAACATAGTGACCACTCTAACCTCAACTTTAGAATAATGAAAAAAAATTCCTACTTAAACCACATGGGAAATATGATTCCCTTGTGCATTCATCCTCTGGCTACCAAACAGCTTGGATTTTACTTATTATTGCCTGCTGACTAGCAGTTGATCTCAGGCAAGAGCCTTTCTCCTCATATTTCAAATTAAAAACATCAGAGAAAATTTAAAATCCAACTCTTAGAACATCCTCTCAACCTAGTTAAGTGAATGTAGGAAAGTGTTGATATAAAATAGGTGGTCCTTTCAATATTCTGGCTCAAGGCATTAGGAAGCCTAGATGATGAAAAACAGACTGAAACAATCTTTTTTCTAATGAATCTGACCTCACTATATCCTAAGAATTTACATGAGATACCCACCCAACTTCCTGCCTTTCCTAATTTCATTTTATTTTTAGGTTCTTCAAATTAAACCTAGTAATGAATGTGAAGCTAACATGTTGTAAGCAAAGCACTGATCTTAAGTATATGCAGTATTTCCAAAAATGTCTTTAAGCCTTATATAGATCTTTGCAATCCAGAGGTGTTTTTTGAAAAATGATAAAGATAGTAGGCAACATCAGGAGAGACAAATCAATTGTTCCAATTTTCCTCTTAGTAAATATGTGTGAAAATTTGTGAGAATGCATATAACATGCTCTTAACAGTGAAAATATCTTTCTCTAGTTCAAAAAGGTTGACAATCCCTGGCCTTCAATAAGGCTGTCTTGTCAGACTTTGAGTCAGGCTTAACAAAGTGGCATTCTTGCATACTGTGCACAAACCATGTTGTGACTTCATTTGGTTACCTAGTTCCCACTACACCATGAGGCATATGTTCAATTATAGCGAGATTAACATGTTGTGTAAATTCAGATTCAGATTTTTTTTTTGGCTAAGCATGCTTAGATATGCAAGGAATTTGACTTTGGTGTAGCAGCTCTCACTCTACTTGCAAGGCAAAGTAAATAAAATAATGACATAAAGAAATAAAGGAAGTTAGGTATTCGATAGTAAAATGTGCATCCAAAGTATGCAGCCTTGAATTTGTATTCGAGATAAAAGGACTTGAATCCTTTTATCTTGAGTTTAAGTCTTTTATAAACTTTATAATACTCCCTTATTATACTCATAATAAGGGAGTATTATAAAGTGTAGAATTAGAATTAGTATATATACACATTAGACAATACTTCTGGGTTAATTTAGAGTTCTCTGCACTTTGTGTCCTGTCATATAGCATGAGTCAGGTATTCAGCTTAGTGATGGCACAGGGGAAAAAACTCCCTGAATCTAGTTGTTTTGGTATGTAATACCCTGTAGCACCATCCAGAGGAAAGAAGTTCAAATTATGTCCAGGTTGAGAGAGGTCTGCAGATATCTTCTCTGCCCTTTTCTCTCAGAAATTAATTATTCTTATAGATTGATTTGGGGAAAAAAATGAGTTTTCTATCTTGGCCCCAGCATTCTGCTCAGGAAGGGCTAAGAGAAAATATTTCTTACACATATACATTATCTTATATTTTGTTCCTTTTGGGGTTTTTGTCTTCTCAGACCATGTGGATAGAACGTACCACCTATACAACAGCCTATTCCTTCCCCGGAATCCTTAAATGGTTTGAAGTCAAGCAAGTCACTGTGGTAAGATCTGGAGAAACCTGCATTGCCATCTCTCATTCCCCAACATGGTGGCCTATAGATGTATTGAGAATAAAACCCCAAATATTTTAGCTTATTATAAGACTCTATAAACTGAGAACCCAACATTTCTGGAGACTGACAGAGGGAAGGGAAGGCTTGATTTATTGTGCCTTTTTTCTTCTTTTTAGAGCTGTTCAAGGAACCTTCATGGATTTCTTAGTTACTTCCCCAAATTTAACCTCTCTATGTACCTATGAGGAAGTGCTTATGAAAAACAGGCATTCAAATCTGAACAATTGGATACACAACCCTACTTTGCAACTAGTAGCAAAGTTTTCTTGTTGAGAACTTTTTGAATAGGCTGTTGTGGTGACTGATAATTAAAGGAAACAGTTTCCCTCTTTTATTTTTCTCTGTGGTTTATTCCATTATTTACCTGCAAAGATTGCTAAGCTGGGCTTTCCTCTCCCAACTTCCCCTTTCATCTTTAATGTCAGTTTTGCAAACATACATACAGACCCATTTAGTAAAGAATTGTTTCCTAGCTCAGAAAGAGATGGGGAACTGTTAACTCCCACTCCCACAAATCAAGCCACAACTTATTTATTTATTACAATTTACTTTAGTCTTTCCTCTAAATGTACACTCTTCATTTTCTCTATATAGCATCATAATCCTTCAAGAATTTGATATGGCTTAAATTCGCTCCAATGGGAGCAGGAGGTTAACTTGGATTTTTGCAAGCTTAGATTTGCTATATTGAGCACAGAAACTTGAATCCTTTTATCTTGAGTTTAAGTCTTTTATAAACTAAAGGAGAACTAATTCACACATAAATACTTGAAAGTAAAGTAGGATAATTCATTACGTATTTCTTGAAACTGGCCGTCAACAAGAATAGGGGACAACCCATACTAAAGACAGGCCTTGAAAACTGATAAGTTTTCCTTTTTTGAAATATATGTGATTTCAGGTTGATTCAGGTAGATTTCAACTGAGGTAGTAGAGTCCCTACTTGACCTTTCAAGTTGAGTGAATGAACAGGATTGAAGTATGAATACTGCCCAGCCAAGAGTTTGGAGTGGCAGTGTTGGTTTTCAGTTGAAATTTGCATTGCTCGGCATCCGTTATTTCATTATAGTCTTGATCATAACTCATTTTTATGGTGCTTTCCAGGAGGAAATCAGTCCCTTGGAGAATGCCATTGAGACCATGGAGCGGACAAATGAGAAGATCAGTAACTGTGTCCAACAACATGCTTGGGACCGCACCCTGCCTGTTCATCCCCTTTCTATGCTCTTGAATGGCATTGTGGATCCAGCAGTAATGGGTGGTTACACCAACTATGAGAAGGTTGGTTGTGTCCTTACTCTCTGTAGTATGTCACACAGCTCTCTCTGCAATGGGGCAGTCTTGTGAGCTTAAAAAATGGGAGACAGAGCCGGAGAATCAAATAACACTACACTGCTACATGTTGGAGACGAAAAGTACTGTCAGTTTGACAATTTGGAAAAGAACCCTTGGAGAAGCTGCCACTAAATTTAAGGGTGGAAGTCAAAGGATTGGATTTCCATTCATTGAAGCATTATTTTTCTGTAATAATAGGTACATTTTAATAAGCTGTAGACCTCATTCATTTTGTAATAATAACTTAATAAACTGTGATTACAGAGTGATTGAAATTCTGGAATTTTAATTTAGAATGAAAGGGAACAAGGAGGAGATGGACAGTAGGCAAAGATGAACCCTAAAAAAAAAGGACAAGTGCAAGAAATCTTGTCCAAATTACCCCTTCTTTTTTCAGTTTTCTGAAATTTCACCAGAGGTTGCCCACTGCCTTCCAACATTATATTGACAGTGATTATCTGTCCCAGAATAGAAATGACCATCTTTTAATGCACTTTTTATTTTGGAGAGGGAAGCTCTGAAGGAATGAGAAGTCATACATTTTGCTCGCATCTTAAGTTTCTGGATGCTTTTCAATGGTGCTCGTATTAAGTA
>JANHZU010011047.1:9358-29657 GCA_032468055.1 Acrochordus granulatus | reverse complement strand
GTATGAAGTACTGGTAGTCCTTGACTTACAACCATTCATTTAGCAACCATTCAAAGTTACAGCAGCAATGAAAAATGTGACTTACAACCAATCCTTGCACTTACAAATGTCAAAGCATCTCCATGGTCATGTGATCAAAATTCAGGCATTTGGCAACTGGTGTGTATTTATGACGGTTGCAGTGTCTCTATTCACCATTTGCAACTTTCTGAGCTGGCTTCATTCAATGACGAAAGTGAGATTCATTTAATGACCATATGATTCACTTAAAAACTGCAATGTTTCATTAACAGCCATGGCAAAAAAATTGTAGCATGACTCTCTTAAGAACTGCCTTGCTTAGCAATGGAAAATTCTGGTCCTAATTGTGCTCATAAGTCAAAAACTACCTGTAGGCCACAGTACTACAGTAGCCGTAGAACAAATCTACTCACAGCAAGATCACCTTTATTTATAACAGTAGGTTGGATTTCCAGGCTGCCTTTTCCCAATCAAGCCTATATACCATAAAAAAAAAAACATCCTAACTAAAATGTGTGGTAGTACTTAATGTTTCCATCTCCAAGGCTAGGAAAATAGTCCCAAAATTCTGAAAATCTTCCATCAGCAGCATCTTTTAATACGTACTTTGTTGTTACACATTTGACTAGTAAGATCACATCAAGGGGCCATTTGCATAATTTAGTCTATTTACAGAATTCAGGCTCTTTTTGGCAGTTTCAGTTATGCCAGAAGTGGGGGATTCATGTTTGGCTTTGTATTTTGTTAATCTTGGAATCCATCCAGTCTGATTCCCATGCCCTGAAGGTTAGAGCAATAATGATGTATTTCTGATAGTGAAAATTTAACGAGCCGTGAGCGGTGTACAGCAGTAATTTTGATCCTATATAGGCTGTTTGTGTATAGAAATAACTACAATGGGAATACAGATATGGTGTGTGGGAACCAAGGTCATATCCATCCGTTTCTTCATGCTTGAGCGCTTGAAATTATTTAGGCATTTTTAGATCTCCAGTGGGAGAAATAGATGCACTTGGTATATCACCAGTCTATCCAGGATCAAAGGTTTTTGCTCCTCAGGATTTCACTTTTGGATCTTACTGTAATGTGTTCACCAAATGTACTTTCACAGAACAGGACTTTGACTGATCTTTGTGTTAAGTGTGTAAAGATCTTTGCAACATGCTATATGCATGTGGAAATTGAGGTGAGTGGAACATCTTAAGGTTTGGGTCTCCTCTACTGCACATGAGTGGGGCTTATTACTACTTAGAATGCATTATCATCACTTTAATGCATAATGGGTACCTTTGGAGTAGAAAGCTTTGTGACATAGGCAGCCAGCAAACACTCAAATTGTGGTGGAGGGGAGGAATCCATTTTCAGCCAAGCAAATATTTTGAACTCCCACTTCTCTATTTTCTGTGCTAAAGTTAGATTTGCAAAAATGGAAAAGCTGTTACAGCTTCCAAATGTGGTTGCCACATCTGAAAGCCATCAAACTTTATTTTCTTTCTTTCTTTCTTTTTTTGCTCACTTTTTCCTATTCCTGACTCAGCTGGGGTAGGGAGTTAGGCTTTGTGGGCACTTAATAATAATAATCTAAATATTTCTTTCACATTAAAAACCAAAAATCAATGTCCGGCACAAATCATTTGCCTCCCTTGTTTGGGTATGTGGGTTTCTGAAATATTTAGGACTTAAGCTTCTAGTTGATGGAATGCTGTGGGTTTTATTGTTGTCACAATACTTTCTCCCTTGCTATTCAGAGGTTTTTTATTTATTTATTTATTTTAAAGAAGAAATGGCTTAACAGTTTAGCTTTTGTTCCAAAAGGAGAGATATATGCTTATATATTATCCGGTATTGTTGTATGTCTCTGAGTAGGACAGGAGAAGATGTGACTTTCCAGATGTTCTTAAATTATCCCCATTCATTATGGCCATTGCTGGGGGAAGTTGGGATTATACTTCTGCAACATTAGTAAAGCTGCTTATTTCCCATACTTGCTTTTGAGAATTAATTTTTCTCCTATTTGTGTCGCTCTAGCCCAAGTATTATTTATTTCTTTAATGACATGATGGAAATCAGCTTTGATGAGCCTAGTGGTTTTGGTTGTTCCTCAGTTGATATGAAAGAGTGTTTCTACTTTGTTAGATCTGCCAAGGAAACAGTGAAGGTGGTTGTCTATTTGCTATCTTTTGTGTTTTTTCTTGGAGCAATTCATCCTGATGCTTTTTACAGCCTCTTTGTGATATAAGCTACATTAGGAAAGCAACTTCCAAGCTAAATTGTGGGACTAAATCTGATTCATCTCAGTCAAAGTTTACCACCATATTTTTCTTCCATTCATTAAGTCTGATTCTCAGAGACTTGACTGGGCAAGTCCATGCAGTTTTCTTGGCAAGGTTTTTCAGAAGTGATTTGCCATTGCCTCCTTCCTTGGGCCAAGAAAAAGTGATTGGCCTAAGGTCACCCAGCTGGCTTTACACATAAGGCAGGACCAGGATGCACAGTCTCCCAGTTTCTAGCGTGATGCCTTAACCACAACACCAAACTACATACATACACATAGCACTATGTTGGCTCCTATATCACATACCTGCACTCATTTTTATATATTTTTATATTGTTATCTTTTTCTTTTTTAATTTTTAGCTAATTTATTTTGTAGCCAAGTTACCATATTGTTGTTGTTTTTATGGACTCAAGTGACCCTAGATATTCCCAGGCTTGTGTGTTTAGCAGAAACTGCAGGATTTGCCTGTTGTCATTGCATGTTCAGCCAGATGGGAACTTCAGTAATCAACAGTGGTGAGCCAAGCATATTAGCTCATGCAGTCATTGCAATTAAAAGCTAAGAATGGAACAGTTGTGCTGGATGTAAGAACTTGTTTGCAGGTTGATTAGAGGTTAAATAGATATGTCCGAAACAATTTTTAAGCAGCTTGAAACTGTGGTCTCTTTTATGCAGTTTATCTTTGTTTCCTGCTCCCAGTTTTAACTGGCATATATTCCAAACATACACAGAGCCATTCTTAATTTTGCCATTCATACAGTTCTCCATGATGGACTGATTTCAGTAGATATGATTCTGGAGGATTCTGAATAGTTGCTGTGTGATTCCAGTCTGGGTCCATAGTATTTCCAAGAAGCAGATTAAAAAAATATATATATAACATGACATTTACATTGGTGATGATGTTCAAAAATTCCAGAAGTAGAAAAGTCATGCATTGAAGGAAAATAGTGAATAAGCATCCTGTATACCAAATGTGAGGTATGGAATGTCTGTGCATAATATTTTCTCAGCTATTTTATGCTCTGGCTGACTCTTTGTTTCCGTTTAAACTCATGCTTTTCCAAGGAAGTCAGACAGGATGAAGTATTACTCCTTGTTTCACTCTATTATCTTGTTTTTGGAGAAAACTGGTGAGTTCAGAGTATTGTGGAATGGATTAGATATGTCAAAACCTGAGAATAATAGCATGCTGTCCCACATTTCCTGCAAAGAAATAGGGGATCAAACATAAGGCATTTAAAAAAAATCTTATTGATGTCTAATTACAACATGCTGTAAAGATGGAAACTTTTCAAGGCCTAAGTATCATATTAATTCATTCTTAGGAAGAGAGATATCTGTTCTTTAGCCTCTTATCCTCAAAACCACAATTGAGAGAATGTAGTGAACGGAGCCTGAGATTTTACATAGCATTAAAATAAAAATACGTAACGTGTTATTCTGTGTCTTTAGCTTTCTTATTTTTTTTTTAAAAAACCTGTCATTTATAGTGGGAAGGTTTCGTAAAACCATTATGAAGCTGGAGGAAACCACAAGGATAATCTGGTCCAACCCACTGCAACATGCAGGAAAACCAGTTAAGCTATTTATGAAAGGTGTTTTCTTAAAAACTTCCAGAGATGGAGATCCTTCTAGCTCGATGGGTAGAGACTCTTCATATAGTGTGTGTGTATAAATAAGATAAAAACTGTTAAAAAGAAGATTAAAACTAACAAACACTAATACAGAATAAAGAAACAAAGAAAGAGAGAAAAAGGAAAAAATGCAGAAAAAAAAGATTAAAAAAGAGATAGGAAGAAACTTCTGATTTCTTTTGGAATAAATATATGTTACTCTGTGGTTACAAAAGAGCTCACTTTTTTCTGTTATCTCTTGTTTTTCTCATCATCAAAACTACAAAGGATAAGTGCTTTTTTTTCTATTTCATGCAAAAAGAAAGAAAAAAAGGGAGGAGGAGGCCAGTCTGCTGTAAATGTTGATACTGCCTTTTTTCTAATCAAGGAAATCAATTTAGCCATCTTTGCAAGTTCCTTCATTTTTGCTGTCTGTTCATCCAGCTAAATCTGATTTTTTTTATTATAGGATCAACCTTTTAATCTTTATTTTTTTATTTCATCTCTGCAGGCCTTTTTCACTGAGAAATATATTCAGGAACACCCTGAAGATCAAGATAAGATTGAATTACTCAAACAACTAATTGCTCTACAGGTACCTACAAGAATGCAAATAATGTGGAAAATGTGCATAGGTTGCTCTGTAGAAATAATATTGTCATTATAATATTGCTTTTCCTGATGTAGCATCTGCTGGTATTGCAGTTTCCAGAATTCCTAGCCAGCATTCTACCTTCTCCAGCTGGGTTGTAGCAAGATGAAGATTACCCTATTCTGCCCATAAAAAACATTAGTAGTAACACTAAACTGAGAGCCATTTTAGCCGCCAAGAGTCTTCGGATTTCAGCAGCATAGAAATTTAATAAATGAATAAATGTTGTGTAGTGGTTAAGGCAGCAGGCTAGAAACTGGGGGACAGTGCGTTCCAGTCCAATCTTAGGCACGAGGTCAACTGGATTATCTTGGGCTGGTCATTCTGTCTCAGTCCTAGGAAGGAGGCAATGGCAAACCACTTCCAAAATCTTGTGAAGAAAACTGCAGAGAAATCCAGGCAGTCACAGGAGCCAACAATGACAAACATGATAGCACTAAAATGCTTCCCAGAGTAGGACAGTGAAGTATAGCAATTGAACTTAAGATGTAGAAAGGCATAGTTTATTCGCGTATTTGCATAGTTTATTCATATCCCAAAGAGAAATCTAGAAGTAATCACAGAAGTTCTAAGGAAAGTGCTGAAGGCAATCAAGCGTTGCTCTTATTAAAAGAGAAAATAATGCTCAGTGAAAAAGCATGTGCTCTGCAACCAGGATGTCTAAGTTCTGTCTAATGGATGTTACCTAGTTAGGCAATGAAACATCTGCAAGAAAACCAGCCAAGCTCAGAGAGCACCAAGGACGCCACAGATTTAAGTGTACCCAAATAAACTTGCTTACTGCATCTAGATACGGCTAAGCCTTGGCCCCAATCTCCAAGATGCGCCTTATATTATAATACTATATTAATATAATAGATTATATAAGAAATTATGCTCAGCTCTCTATCTCCGTGCTTCCTTTGTCTTCAGATCTGGTTTGCCTCTTGCAGATGCCTTTGCTGGCTGAAGGAATTCGGATCCATGGGAAGAAACTGACAGAGCAATTGAAACCTCTTCACGACAGGCTAACTTCTTGCTTCAAGGAGCTGAAAGAGAAAGTGGAGAAACTCTACGGTGTGATCACCCTGGTATATACTGCATCTTGCTTATGAAAAATCATTAGGGATGTGATCATCATAGCTATACGATAACAGGATAGGCAAGTCTGTGTTTACATTTCTTCCAGTTTCTCATTTGGGTGAATATGCCAAATTCTAGTTATCCAAACTGATTTGTTAACAAAGTTTTAAAGCGTTTAATGAAATTAAAATGCATATTTCTGCAAAGGTAAGCATTTCTGTCTGCACTTTGACACATGCATACAATTTTTGCAAACCATGTTCCTAATGCAAAGCATATTTTTATGATTTTCATTAGTATATTCACTAATACACCAAGGATATTTCCATGAGTGTGCATATATATAATAGCATTTATTGTTGTCAAACTTCATTCGAACTTTGAGGAACTGGGAATTTCAAATGAGAATTAAGTTTTATTTCAACGATGGGGAGTGGGGCAAAGTTGGCAATGACAAATCAGCTGCATAGTTGCTTGTTTTGAGTTAGGTGAAGCAATTCAGCCAATTTCTCCCCTGTGGTGGTGGGATCAGCTATGGTGGGAAACGGTTGTTTTTATTTAATGAAGAACTGGCGTTTTCTGTATCCTAGCATGTCTTACAGAGTTTACAACCACAAATGAAAACTCCAGACGAGGAATAAATTGTAAAGCAAGACTTATTATTAATCTGGTTTTGTGCCTGGATCTGGGGCCCCCAGGGATCCATTTGTTTGTTGTATTAGTGATTATGGGATAAGATATTTTCTCAGCTGCTATGTATTTCAATTTTTGTATTGTTGCAATTGGTTTTTATTTTAATTTTGTTCATCACTCAGAGTCACTTGTTGAGATGTGCCATCAGACAAATTAAAGGGAATTCATTCATTCAACCCAATCATTAAATACCCGTATTTAATTCACTCTCTAACATTTAACAGGGGAGAAGCTTTCCAAATATGGGGTGCCACCACAGAACCCCCCCCCAGTGTCAGATAACAATTTTCTCATGATGGGATAACTCACAAGGGCTCCTTCAGTGATTTTAACAATCACATAAGCCTATATTGAAAAAAGCAATTTGCCAGATAATTTGTTCCTAAGGTTTATACTGAACCTGACCTTGGACCTAATGGCCATTTTTAATATACGTAGCTAAAAGACCTTCAACCAGACAGATGACTGCAAAGATACTTCTGAACCTTTGGACGTCTCCAGATTAAATCCTATTGCTCTTTCAGGCTCCTAATTCCAGTGCTAAATAGCACTGGCGATGGGACTTAAAAAGAAATTGCAGAACTTACATATCTTCAAACATATATATAAGTTACACCCTTTAATAACCCCATGTTGGCGCGTACACAAAACCGACCTTTGGCTAGAGAAGAGATGATAAAACTGAAACCTTGAGACCTCTCTCTTTATTGACAATGTCCTGTTTTTTCAGCTTGTTACATGAGAACCAGGGTACTAGATTCCACAGTTTCCTGCCCCCCTTTTGAGAAATGTGTTCATATATTCCATATATATTTCTTTTATATGTGAGTGAAGAAGACTCCTGGATTGGAGTTGAAACATTTCTCTGTAACATCTAAAAATAAAAGGTCCAGTTGCCTTTTTAAAATTTGGTGTGCAAGCTTTTTTGCAATTTTGCTACAAGACATGACCTGGATTAACGAGAATGTGCACAGTCATTTCTGAAGTCTCAGTTAATGTAGATGCTTTCTCCTGATGAACAAATACCTTGGATTTCTTTCACAATCTTCTTTGTATTTTACTGATAGCCTTCCTCATTGACGGAAAGAAAGCAGAGCAGGTCTGGTTCAGTGGTTTTGCCATACATTATGTCCTCCACATTGAGAAGACTGTCAGTTACCTCTGTCACTTCCTCAGTGGGATCAACATCCTCTGCATCATCTGACAGTGTTTCCTCCAGACCAGGATCTGATGGGTAAGTTGAGTGGAACTGTAGAAAGGGATCTGTGATAGAAAGAGGTCTATGACAGAAATGCAAACAGGAGAGTTTCTGTTACGTTGAAGTCTGTGATGTTTTCATCTGCTTTTATGTGTTTTTACATGCCACCATTAGTGTTGGGAGGCTAATACATTCAAAGAAACAAACAAATAAATAATGGGAGGCAGTTGTAAAGAAAACTGTCTACTCTCAAATCATTTCATATCTCCAGGAAACAAGTAATGTTATTTTTTCAAGTTGACAAGAGGAGACAAGGCATAATTCTTTATGACTCTATTTCTGTGTGGGCTACAGATCTGTTCTTGAGCCACTGGTGGAAAGGAGAAGTTCATCAGCTTCAAGGATGGAAGACCAGCCTGCCAAAGACGATGCAGAGAACCGGGCTAATAAATTCCGTCGGAAAGACTGGAGTCTCAGTAAATCTCAGGTTATTGCAGAGAAGGAGCCAGAGGCTGAGCTGGCTTCCAAAATGGTAATAAATGTATCAGAGTGATTAATTTCCCCTGGGAATTTCTGTCATTTTCTCTTAGCCATGCAAGCTATTTACATCATTGTTAGAAGAAACGTTGGGAGGGATTCATCTAGCAGAACATTGGATGATCACCTCAAGGGCAAGCTGTGTATCCGTGTTGACCTCCACTAATTCCTCTGAGCTGCAAATATAATCATAATCCTTGTTCTGTTCAAGTCTCTGTTAACTTCTACTAAGCATCATGTTGCTAACTCCATTTACATTTTATTTAGAGGGTGACTTGGACCTGCATTTTAATGGAGTTCAACTACCTTCCATTCCAGTAGCATAAGATGGAATTATAATCAGTACAACTGGAAGCTATCAGATGGGTTTTAGTATTCCTTCATATCCACGTATTTCATTAATAGCATTTCAGCTTCACTGATTTCATTTTTCTTTCCTTGCTTGTTTTGAGTCTTCTACATAAAAGACTTCCAAAAGTGCTTCAGTGAAATTTTCAGGAAAGGAGCTGATTTCCAGTGTGATGTCCAAGGTGGCATCACAAGTCACTTCAGTAAGGATTTATTCCCTTTTTGATTTACAGAATGCATCAGGAAAAGCACCAAGGCCGAAGAGCCTGCAACTGGGGGAAAACAAACTAAGTCTGCTTCAGAACTCATCACTTCAACAAGCATCAGTACTCAGCCCACCGCCAATCACTCCCAAAACACCGAGAACTCAAAGTATGTTGGACAACGCCCATTTCTCCCTATTCTTTTAGATGTTGATGGGAAAACTTAGTACAGCCTTCACAAAATTGCTGTCCTCATGATGGGTGGAAATACTGACAGATGCCCAGTTTTGGAATTTCTTATTTATTTATTTGAAATCCCACCATTGACAAAATTCAACATAATTTGATAAAACTTGCTATGAGCCATAAAATGACAATTCTGCGAGGTTTAGAAAAAACTGCTTTGGCCAAGAAGGGGAAGGTATGCCCCTTCAGTGTGTGTGGATTACATTCCTATTGGATATTTTAATAGCTCCAAAGCAAAAAAAAAAATCTTCTTGTTTGTATCTAAGTGCTTCTAGTATTTATCAGGATCTGATTCAAGCCTAGGCACGGTTTACTGCATATGTTATAAATGAAATTGAGTGTCTAATTTAACTGAGATTTTATAATATAGCCTTGCTTATTGTTGGTTGAAATGTAAAGTATGAATATGGTTTATTTCAGATATCTAGGGGTTTAAGCAATTTGTGTGTGCACCCATATAGAGAGAAAAAGAGATATGAATGTATAGACACATATTTCTCAGTGAAAATTAATCTTATGGCAAATTTTTTAACACTTTTTAAAAATGACAGGAGATACAGAAACTTGATCGTGGGTTGCCCAACACTGTATCTAATTTGATCTTTCACCGAGACTGAGTTAACGGTTATATTCAAAATGTATTTTTAAAAGGAGCATCCATACTAAAAGGAAACTAAAACTTGACTGTTTTATATTTTTCCATTAATACTAAGACAGTTCCCTCCAAGTTCATCAGAAGTTTGGGTGGTTTTTTCACCCTATAATAAGAGTTCTGGAGACTGCCAATGTGAAAGGAAAGCCCACTGAGCCTCTCTGGTGTCATTCTGGATTTTGTTTTCCCTTGTCCCAAGTGTGCATTTTTCACATGTGCTTAGGTTCATTTGCTGTGCATGGATGAAGCTTCTGTGATAACAGGGTCTGGGGAATGGCAAACGGGATTCCAGATTGACACATCTGTTCACAATCAACTGCTGAAAGAAATTTGCATGCCTCAAAGTACTGGTGATGCAAGTATGCTTCTGTTAGAAACTTTTTTTCCCCCTAACCATGGTCACCATCTGTCTTTCTTCTTCTCTCTACCACACTAGGTTTCCCATCTTTGCAAGCAGATGGATTAACCGTTAACTTGCAGAATTCTCCTCCCCCACCGCCGCCCAAATGCAAGCCCTATGAGAATAGCAGCTCAAGAAACTCCACAGAGGTACAAAGATGGGAAATGACATTTGGATCCTATTACCTGAGACAAAAGCAGCATTGCAGATGTTCCTAGGGGCTTTTTAGGATTGTACCTGTTGTTGTTTTTTAAGTATTTGGTTGGTTGAATAGCTCTCTCCCTGAAACTGCCAGAGAGTATGCAAATGGTTTTTTCCTTCCCCCCCCAAAAAAAAATGAAAGAAAAAAAACATAGGGGAGGGACAGTGCAAAATTCTCCTCACTTTCAGCAAAATCTTTGGCTGTTGGAGTCAATCTTCCTGGTTCTTGCTGGGAAGATTTGCTCCTTTTCGTTTCTTTAATTTGTTTTTAAATAAGTGTTATTAAATTTCATTGTAAGATAAAATACAGAAAAAAGCAAAAAGTTAAAAACTAAAAGAAAGTGAGAGAAAAGTGCAAAGAGAGAGAGAGAGAGAGAGAAAAGTGGTGGCTTCCAACTTTTTTTCAGTGCAGTAAAATACCAAAAAATAAAAAATAAATACAGCCTCAACTTTTTGCATTACATTTCACAACGTTTCAAGTCATCTCTATAATAACAAAATCATTCTAATCACCAAACTTAAAATCAAACTTTCATTTTTTTTCCAGTTTTGAGTAAAAAGTCCAGACTCATTAAAGGGAAGAATTTATCTAGTTCTAATTAAAGGGAAGAATTTATCTAGTTTTGTACCTTGTTTCTTTAATCTTGAGCTTTTGCCCAGGGGTCTTCTTCAATGTAAGTCTGTTATAGATGTTAAAAACACAAAAGTCCCATTGTCACATCCTTGGAATCTGCCAGTTGCCTTGGCACTCTATCAAATTATATCACTGCTCCTGCTCTAAGAGAGATTAGTGGGGATCCTGCACTTCCCTTTTTCCATATCATTAGAGTTGTGTTTTTAGACATAAAGGATCAGACTTAGTTGGTGCTGTTCTAGCCTACAGATTTATTGATGCTCCAAGGAGACAAACATTTTTCCAACTGCTCCCCGAACATCTGTACAACTAGATAAGACTAGCAGTCTTCGCTGAGTGGTTGGACCTTGGGCATTTATGCATGCCAAGTGGCTCAAGGGTTATCCCCCTCTTAATCCCTGGCTCTTCCCTTCTTTCTCTCACATGGGCTTTATTTATCAGTCCAACTGTCTCTTTTTGTGGTTGCATTATTGCAGGTGGCTCCAGCTCTACCCACCAGGCGAGAAATCAAGCCTCCTCCTCCTCCTCCCAAAACTAGGAAATCCAGCATCCTTTCTTTAGATCCAGAAATACAATGAGGACTCCATATCGAGTTGTCTCCTTGCATCTTGAACTGAATGTCTGATGCTCCATAGACGTATCTGGTTCTCCAGAGCTTCTCAGGATTAGAGTCTTTCTGCTGGACGGCTTTGCCTTGGGATGCCTTCCTGTTCCAAATCAGCTGTTGAAACTGTGGCAAAGCTGCTGTTTTGTTTTTTCAAGCTTCTCAATCTCAAGACACACTTTCTGATCATCTGTGGCGTATCGGGGCTTCTGCAAGGCTAAGAATCAAATTCTTTTGTCCATCAGTACTTGTTTCATCATTGATAAAATACCAGCAGTGCAAAAGTTCTCTCAGTGGAATTGCTTTCCTAACAACTAAGATTTTCCTTGGTCATGAAAGAACTAAACACCACATTGTTAAAACACACACTTGCCACTAAGATGGATTTGCATGACAAATGCACACCCACTTGGCTGCACTTGGACAACAGGGCTATGGTTTCCATCAGTCTTCATTGGCCAGCAGCTGGAGACCTTGGAAGGGGATAAGACCAGGATAAGAGGAAGGATTCTTAGTGTAGGCATTCTTTGCCTATTTATTCCAAATTTGCTGCAAAATCCACCACCTTCCCAGGGCCTCTGTTGGAATATATGGATTTGTATCTGACAGCCCAGAGCACTGGACAGCCCTGCAGTTTCAATCATGTTGAATATTTCTTTAGATCTACATGCTTTGGTTTTCCAGGATCATGAAGATGGTCCTTCAGGATCATGAAAAAGCCTTTGACCAACTGTGCCCTTCAAAGTTTCATAGTCCTTTTTTCTCTCAAGAGTTTGCAAGCCCTGTTGTATACATCACTCATTCCTCCTTGTGTTGCACGCTTTTCCAAAGTCTCTCGTACAAATAGTGTGGCCCACACTACTGTACCTTTGAAGACTTGTTTAACAGAATTCTGGATGTATTTTTTTCTTTATGTATTAGTGGGTTGCTAATCCATGAAGGTGTAATTATACTTGGAAATTTGAATGGATTGCATATGAAAAGTGATTCATGGTTTTCAACTAAAACTGATAAACCAGGACTAGATAGCAGATTAAATCTCTTCTTGAACTCTTCACTAAAATGCAAATGGATGTATAGCCACCTGCTGACTTCTAGGTTCTTACTATTTCTACCTTTGTATGTCTTATTTACTTGTTTATAGCAGAAGCTCAGGGCTCAGCCCTCATTGGACTCAAAATTATCTCAGAGATAATTCAGATAATTGGATTTTGCTATCCCTGTCCACTTTGAGCTATGGGCGAGGTTCACATATCACATTATGCCATGCTTTGCTTCAACAATTATTTCCAAACCATTATTTTTGAGTCACATAAGAGGTTATGCCAAACATCAAGTCACTATATTATGGCTTAGCATGGTGCATGAACCCAGCCAAAATGTAGCTATTTATTCACAGCATGGATGCATTGCACAATACCATTTTCTAATGGTGGGTATTTGGGCATTCTTACCCACAAGTATGATATGATTGTATTGATCATTCCTGAATTACCACTTGTAAAGAAGATGTTCATCAACATTCTTAAGGTTGCATAATGCTTTCAAACAAAGTTTATAGAGTTATAGTTTTTAAAAGAAGAATTCAGAATGTCTGATCGGAAAACCCTGAATGGTATGTCTGTGATGAAACAGGGAAATCACTGAATTAGCAGACCAGAGCTGTTGAGATTAGTATATGGATTTGATTCTGCATGCCAGAAGATTAACATTACTGTGTTGATCCAAATTATTTAATCGGCATATGCAGAGAAATGATGCGTTTGAAGGGTCTTGCATGGCTCTGTTTATGCTTCTGTTTGTCATTCCTCAAATGTATGCACTGTTTGTTCAACAAAACCACCAGCAAAAATTAATGCACTCTGTGGTAAAGCTGACTTTGTTTACTGAACTCAGCATTTTGTATATATTCTAACAATCCCTGAGTAATTCAGGTGTATTTGCCTTAGGCAAAATGTCTGGCTGGAAGGCTGAGGTTCATATTTTAATGTTGTATATAGCATTTTTCTTCTTTACAGTGCCCCACACACCCTCACACATCTTCTTGGCTCTACTTTTATTTTGACCATCACTTCTTTCTGATCATTTTCTAATACATCTTGTCATTCCAGGTTGACAAAGATTCTAATGGATTAAAGATTTTCTCATTTTTTATGACAAGCAATGTTCAAAGCTATTAAGCCTATCTTGGCCAATGTTCCAACCAGAAGTCTCACAGGCAGTGATTCAAGGACACAGCTCTCCATGAATATGTTTATTGCAAGAACTAATAAATCCCTTATTCAGGCAATTATTAAGAGTGAGATGCAAACCTATTTATCGTACAAGCAAGGATTAGTTATGACTCTCTCCTCCCCCCCCAAAAAATTGCAGCCATTGAATTAGCAGACAAGAGCTGTTGAGATTGGTTCACTTTTTGATTCTGAATGATGAAAGATTATTGTGTGGTCCCAAACTGTTTAATCGGCCTGTATAAAAAAAAGATATATTTGGAAGAAAATGAAGCTTGTTTTGCTAATTCACAAAGCAGCTGCCCTTCAGAGATAAACCACACACTTTGCATGTTGAAGGTCAGAGATTCTGTCTTCCACATTTTCATTTCTCAAAAAAAGGACAGGATGTCCCGGAAGGAAAGATAACAATCTGAGATTGCTGCAAAATAAATCATTTTGAGCTGGGCCAGGAGTGCATACAGCTCTAAACTCCCTTTTTTATGGCCCATAGAGCCCTGCCTAACCATAATTCCTAAAAATGTAGAGCATAAATTATTGCCATCTTAAATTAGGAGATCCACAATATATTGTAAGCTCAAGAAGAGGTATGCCATTTAAAAAAAGGAAAAGAAAACCTCCAAAGCCACTCCCATTCCCCAAAATCACACCCATTCATGTGATATGTCTGTGTCCATTTATTGAGTAGGGAGACTAAGGGACAAAATGTGTTCAGATCCAAAAAGTATCAATTTCATAGGTTCTTATGAGTCAGGGGAATGGTAATAAATTGTAGAGGACGTAGAGAATGGCCTTGGAGGACAGAAGGAAGAGCTGCTATCAAGGCAATGGTTAGACAAGAGAGGCTTGGGTCTGGGCCAATAAAGTAACATGAGAAAATGTCTCAAACTAGTTCAGACAAAGATAAAATGAGGGAGGGTAAAACACATTAAGACTTGCAAGATTCTGTTGTTGTAGTCATATTAGAAGTACTTCTGGAAGCAGGGAGGGAGAGGGTAGGAGGAGAAATAATTCGATAGCAGCTTTCTATAGAATTCCCATTTCTAGATGGGAAATAGTTGAGGTGCTGAAATTAGTGCTGAAATCTTGGGATGTTGCCTGGGCTATAAGTAATCCTCTTTGTGGGCACAAAACTGCACAGTGGTTTTAGGAAGATATATGGAAGTGAAAAGGATGAGATTACAAGAATTTGAGCAACTTAGCTATTTCCCCTTTAGAATTGATTTATCTCCTAAAACAGTAGAACGGAGCGTTTTGTCATTTCTTTCTGATGATATATCTTTGAAGTCTTTTCTCTGATACTGCATGAGCAGGTAGATTTATGTAACTGTCGTTGTACAGTTGTTCAGACAGGTCAATCCAGTTCAACTACAGAATTAAAGTAGGGAGCCTGTGGCCATCCAGGTTTTGCTGAACCACCATTCCAAGTAGCCCAAGTATATGGCTGATGATGAGGGAAGCTAGTAGCTGTGGATGGGAATTTGTAGAGGCTCCTACTGTTCCTTTAGCACCACACATTTCTATGTTAATCAGCAAAGCATCCATTCTCATATTCAGAGCAAATGGTTTTTTTCTTTTTTGTTTTGCATGAAATATATACATTTCACTTTCCACATTGGCTGTAAAATGTAGTGTTCATCTCCTTATCCTGTAAAATGTTTATATTTCCAAAACCATAAGATGGCAGTATTTTTGCAGATACTTCTTTTCCCCAATTGAGGTTGGCACCTCTCCTCTTTGCCAGTACATTTCTCCAGTTTCTCTCTCTAAATTCCACCTGCCTTTTGTTGCCAGTTGGCTTCAGAAAACAGATTGTATATTCACTGAGAAGACTGGGTGGGTTAGTGAGAAATCTGTGGGGGAATATTTGAATCTCACTTGGAAAAAATGGTACATATTCTCAGCTTTACATAGAGTTCCACTTCCAGCTGTGCAAGTTACTTGTGGAGATACAAATGTCTTAAGAGCTGTGGCTTTCCTCTCTGCCAATCCCAGGAAAACATGGTGATGTCTTCCTGGAACATCTTTCACTCCCCTCCTTATTAGGGTTCCTGGAAGATGATACCACCTCCAGATTACAGTACTTATACCTGGAAATTAAATACTTCTTGACTTAAATCCATCTGTTTTTGGATGGTTGTCTTTTAAAGTTTCTATAGGTGACTTCAAGTCAGTTGCATACTCCCATGAGGACAAAATGGGTAGAAAGAAATGGTTACTCCAGGGTAAAGCTGTCACATCAGACTAACTAGCAGGTTGAGTAAAATCTGGAAGATCATAGTCTCAAGCAAATTATGAAGTAGTTTTGCTGAGGTTTTAAGCAGGTTATGATAGATAACCACCTAGAAACTCATGTCTGAGCTTACTAGAGGTCTAAAAGGACATAAATAAAATTTTAAAAAATAGTTCTCCAAGGGATGTCTGAAATTTATATGTATGAGTTGTGCTGTTTTATTCTTAATAGTTTAACAACTATCTAGGAAAATAATCTCTGTAAAAAGCCGATCTATGCAGCCAAAGTTCCTAGCACTATGTACAAGTATGACTTGCAAGCCAACATTCATGTATCTCAAGTCCCAAAACATTTACCAAAGCCTTTCTCCAACTTGGCACCCTGTAGATGTGTATTACCTTCTTAACTGCTGTATTTGTAGTCTACATTTAGCACTGTAGACAATAATTCCACACACAAGAGTTAATGTAGATGATTAGGTAAGAGCTTCAGTAGGGAAAAAACAGTCTGTGATCCAAAGGGCAAGTCTAAAGATTTGGTAATAATTTGAAGCGTGGGATCCTAGATCTGGTTGGTTTTATAGCATCATCACGTGCCGATTGATTGGACATTAAATTGTTATTTTCAGTACAGGACTTATTGCAGCAGACTTGCCTTATTTATTTTTATAATTGTAAATGAAAATATTAAAAATATGATTTTCTCTACGTTTGTTTGCCTGATTTTGTATAGATCTGCATCCAAAGAATTATAGAATTGCATGCATCAGCATTTGTTTTAATGAAGAAGCGATGATTGTTAAAAGTAGGCTAACTATTTTAGGTGAAGCATCTTTTCCCTGCAGTCCATGCCAAATCTGGAAATAGGAACTTTTGGACTTGACTTTTTTTAAAACTTACTTGGTCTTTTTCTAACTATTTCCTGTTATTATGTAGTTATTATATGATGTTTGCATAAATCAAAATTACATGATTCTGAAGGTTAATATATGTTTTATGATGACATGCTTCCACCAAAGTTTTGTCTGTTCCTGTTTCAAAACAACCTATCATGAAAGGGACTGAATCTTTTTAATCTAGAATTTGACTTTTAGCAGTATTCTTAAATGCCTGAATGAGCATGGGATTCTAAGAGAACGGATTAAGAGATCTTGAATGGAGAACGATCTATATGCAAATTTGCCATTGTTAAAAAATCTACAAACACAATACCTTTATTAGACAAGCTCGTGGATTTTTGATGTATTAAAACTCTTCATCAGTCTAGTTAATTAAGGATGAGAAAAGGGAGTGGGTATTGTTGATAGATCAGTTGCATCCTTGAGTGAGAGAAGAGCTGCAAGGAACAGAATTGCATATTGGAAAGTATGGGATACTACCAAGTAGAGGTGAATTACTGCAAGGATGCTGAAAGGCAGTGGCTAAAAGCATTTGATTGTGCAGCTAGCAGCCCCAATTCATATTTTTCCATGTTGTATTTAACACAGGTCTGTTGCAATAGAAAAGAAAATAGAAATCAACCAAGTAGTTCTATGTTCTGCTGTTGCATGATGTATATCAGCAGAGATCAGAAGGACCAATCATGGCAAGCTGTTCAGTGACGCAGGTAATGTGCCAGACTTTGAGAAACAACCTGTGGATAAATAACCCAAATTTTCCTAGATTGCTGTTGAACAATCACTCATGGTTTGGATGGAGAGCCTGCTTTCTAGATCAAATAAGCAATGTGATTTGCAAGCAATCATTAGCATGTTTGGCTTACAGGAGTCAGTAGAGGTGTGTTTACATTTCCCAAGAGAATTGTATTCTGTTGTCAGGTTTACAGACATTTTATCTGAAGCTTTATAACACAATGGGAAACAATTTTTTTTCCTCTTGGTTTGGTCTACAGCATACCTAGGTCAAGTTAGATGTTGCAGTTAAATGTCTGATTTGCAAAGGTTCCATTTTGCTTTATTTTTCACTTGGCAGCTTTAGATCTTCTGTCCTTTCCCTCGTTCAATTAGACTTGCCTGAAATACACATATTTATTGTTATTTTAAATGTATATAAAGTACATTTTAAAGTACTTTTTTCCTGTACCATCCAACATTTTAAAATTATTTCTACAGATTTTTAAAAGATTTGTGAAGTACCACGCATTTTGTCAGCATTATAAAAATATTACAGATCTGTGTTGTCAGATTCAAAATAGAAACAGATACAGTAAGAAGAAAAAGTAACAGGGAAGTAAAAAAGTTCCTTCTCTTGCTGACAGAATGGCCAGACTGGTCTGTTTTTTATCAGAATTCTTAGGAGGCAGGATGAAAACCAAAAAAAAAAAGACTTCTTCTGAGCTTTGAAAGAATCACCGTTTTTCACATTAGACTATTGTTGTTTTCTTCATAGCAGATCCTGTTGTGCTCAGTGGTTACTTCCAAGTAAATGCATACAATAATTTAGTCTCATTTATTTGCTTTTTTTCTCAAAGACTAGTGGAATAATGGAATAGCTGAGACCTTGGAATTTTGAGATCAACACAATACCTGGTGTGATATTTAGCCCAGTATCATACCCTAAATATTTGGAATGAGTGGAAAATAGTATTTTTTAAAGTGATGGGGCAATGGACTGCCAAAGGAGTAATAGCAGATGGCGTTTGAAAGCTTAGATACTAATATAAGTGAAGTTGCCTTCATCTACATGAAGGCCCCAAGATAAGTTTGTGCAGTTTGAATTCATTGGAACTCGTTTAGGTTTATTCATGACTTACAACATTTGGGTCCTACATGTTTACTCTTAGAAATGATTCCCAAGTGTGGATGTCAGCTTTTTCAAAATCATATACAATAAATGTAATGTTAAGATTGCTGTAAAGTCAAAACACTATGGTTTACTCCAGGGGGGTCCAACCTCGGCTAAGGAATTGTGGGAGCTGAAGTCCACGCATTTTAAAGTTGCCAAGGTTGGACACACTTAGGTTACTGAGTAAACTACAGTTAAATGGTTGTTTAGTGATATATACGTATCCAGCCATACTAATTGGAGGAAAGAAAATTCATTTCTCAAGAGAAAACACTGAAAGATTTTTGAAACTATTAAGTAGCTATTGAAGGGGGGAATGGCCAAATTGCTGCAGAAGGATAATTATGAACAAAGGACTTACTGAGCCTGTCTTTCCTCAAGGCTGAAATATTTCAACTCATTTTTTTTTCCTAAAAGAAAATCTCTAGTTTTTCCACCCACTTTTAAAAACATTAAATTGACATTCCCCTCAACAATATTTTGAGCTTCGATTACTGTAGAGAGTAAGAAGATGACCTTGATGGAAATATGCAAGGTCTGTTTCCCACACAACAAAGGAGAAAATGTATCTTAAATCCACAACAGACAGAAAATATTCAGAAGACATAAAATTTTACTAGTTCACAGGAGCAAAAAGAAGGGAGGATGTGCAGCACGGTCAGACCTGCAAAATTAGGTTGTTGTAAGCTTATCTCAATAAACATAGTTTTAGCCTTCCTTTGGAGTTTATTTCCTGGTCTGGTCTATCTGGTGGGGCTGGTAGTTACATTTTGCTGTTGTTGAGCTACTGGAAGAGAAGATATTGGAAAGTTGAAGGTGACATTTAAAAGGGAGCTTACCTGTAAGAACACCTTTCAGTCCTCTGAGTGTGAAATGTTGACGTGGCACATTGCATTCAAAGGGCTGCAGCTCCCCAACTTTCTCCATCCCATTTTCAATCTGTGTTGGAGAAAATGAACTCAAGTAATGGTCTGGAATCACAGAAAGGTTGATGATGGAAGCTTCCAACAATGACATGTAAGCAACACCTCCTGTCCTGATGGAGGTCCCAAAGAAACTCATTGGAGAATGCTGCTGGTTGGTTGCCATGTTTCAGGAGCCAACCTTCTACCATAGAAATATTTCTTGAGAGAAAGATCTGTGAACATTGTTATTCTAGCAATCTTTCTGTTTTTCCTTTTAATTAGTACCAGAATTAGCAGCCCAAGCTTTAGGAAATAGAAACATGAATTTTTTATCATAGCTGGGATCAACACATCATGTTATAATGTACAGTAACTGAATTTACTGAAAGTTAACTTACCTCTTGGAAGGAGTCCCTTGGGTTTTCCACATCTCTCTTCCCACCAGGTTGGAAGCCATAAGACCAATGTTGGGCAGAGCAAGTTGATGAAGTGATGATCAAAAGGAAGCAACTTGAAATTAGCAGGCTGATCTTCTGCATTCTGTCACAATCTGGAGACAGTGGAGAAACTCTGCTAATGCAGAAAGAAATGAACTAAAGAAAAATCTGAACATTTTCCTGAATAATATTATTGAAGTTGCTAACACGCCTTGGGTATATTCTGTAGATATGTTACCTGATTGATGGTCAAAGATGGAAGTGGTTCCTCTGATACCTTCTTTGGTGTGGGATAACATGCTTCCTTGCCTTATAAATATACCCCTTCTCCATCCTTGACGCATTTGACCCAGGCAGCCACATTC
>JANHZU010011039.1:198783-213598 GCA_032468055.1 Acrochordus granulatus | reverse complement strand
TTTAACTTGCACAGATGGCAAGATCAACAAAGTATGCGTGGAATTGTTAATCAACGCTTGGAAAATCTACTTGGCCACCATAGGAGCTGCTATGGATTCAGAAGTAGGACTGAAAATCCCCCAACAACTTGGCCAGCCACAGACAATCTTCAGATGGATGAATTAACAAACACTGCATGGCAGTTGGAGGAGAAGAGCTTGTAGGGCAGGAGCAGAGGCTTAACCCTGACTTTGACTGTGGCTATTTAAATAACATCTGTATTGATTTTCTGCTTGCAGTTGGGCTGCTTTCTCCAGAGCTGGTTTGCTACAGATCTGTCCAATTCTTACTTCAGATCTCCTAGTTCCATCTGATAAATGCCAGCTATCTCACTCCTCTTCACTCCACATGGACTGTGCATGCTTGCTTGCTTTTCTCCTGGGCAATTAATTCAGTGCCTTTTTCTCCCCGATGCAAAATCAGCCACTCTTTCGGACAGCGGTGCCCATATTCTCCGGATATCTTAGTGTGCTTCCAAAGCAGATGAGTCAAAAGCCAATTTGTCCCTCTTCTTCAACTCATAATTGGTGTTATTTACAGAAGAAAGGGAAACCTTTCCATGAAGGATCCACTAGATAATGCTTTTCTGTGATGAATATGGATGTCAATTAAAGGCAAGTTTTTAACCTGAGTGCAAATTCCTTAAGTTTTGGTGTATCTTGCTCTGATTCATCATTTTTTTTCTCCTCCTCTTGGTGCTATTTTTCTTATAGGGTTTAATTAGATTAACTTTGCAGCTTTTTGACACGCTGATTATGCTATTGCAGTTCCACCCACCCCCAGTGATTCCCCAGTAGCTTTGCTCAGGATGAATGAGTGAGATTGCAAATCTCCTAGTATAGCTTGGGAGGCTGCCAGTAATAGATTGTCTTTTTTTAAATCCAGGCTGGACTCTGTTCTTCAGTGTGGGAAGAGAATAGGCTGTAGGAGCCTCTTGACATGCTGCTATGAATTTCCTTTATAAGGGCAAAGTCCCAACTGAATTTGAATTAGGACCCTGGCCAACCATGACATGAGCAACACTGCAGCTTTTGTTAAAACCATGAATTGAATCGTAGAGTTGTAAGGAAGGGACTTAAGAGATCATCTGGTCTAATTCCTCATTCATTCATTCATTCTCTCTCTCTTTCTGACACACACACATCTTTTAAGTGTGTCCTTAGTTTGTCTGAAATAGTCGAGAGAACAGACAAGCCAATGAGTTATCAAACAAACCCGGAAGCTCCATTTTTTTGGAAATATTAAACTAACTTTTCTGTGAAAGGTTCTGAATTCAATTTTGGAGGGGGGTTAGGAGAAGAAAGGTGGGCATTTCTTCTTTCTTCCTACAAGGAGCAATGCTGCCATGAATTCTAGCATCCATAGTCCCAACGCATCTGAAGGACTTTGTGCTGGAGGAATCTGAGATTTGTATCAAATCTATCAAAGAATCTAATGGGAACTCTCTTCCCCTTTGGCTTCCCTCTTTGAGCTAAATTACACATGAAGTCAATGGCAGTGAATGTCCTTACTTGGAAGGAATTGCCCCCCCCACTTTTTTTGGCATGGGTCTTAAATATCACTGGGAGAGGGGAGAATTGATCATCCTTGGCTCTGTGCTTCCATTCTTATCCTAACGTCCTCAGGTGATCATCGGGCGATCCACACGTGGAATTGATCTTCATTGGATCAAATGATTCTCACCGCTTGTAGAGGATGGAGGTGGCCTTGAAGAAGGAATTCAGCAGCCCATAAGGATATCAACTTCACCCTGAAAGTGAGGAATGAGTGAGAAAGAAACTCAAGATCATTCCCCCTTCTTCTCCTTGGTATAAGAGTATACTTACACTTTGGTATAAGTATACCCTCTTCTCTTTGGTATAAGAGGAAGAAAAAGAGACTCTCTGTCAGGCTTTTGAGAATTCTGTTATCATACCTTTTAACAAGAAAGTAGAATCCAGTAATTGTTGCGTAGTTTGTTTCCTGACCTGGCCCACATCGTTTTTGTTTCCTGTTAGCTCTCTCAGCAGTTCTGGGAGCTGTAACCCCCAGCCAGCATGGGCATCGAAGTCTATACATCTTAAAAGTTGCTGATATTGAGGAATGCTATCTCAGAGAGACCACAGGAAAGAGAGGGTGACTATAGGTTAACAGCAATGTTGAAAGCCAAGAGTTTAGTTTGAATACTTGCGTGGAGTTGCTCGGTCCTGCTTGAGGACTGCCCAGTTAAGCTAGATCTGAAAAAGATGGAGATCTCTTTGCTCTTGCAAAGAGTTGTGACACTGAAGGGGCAAGTGATTTAACCCTGAGAATTTCTAGGAGGCAAACGGTGGCACCATTGCCTTGCAGGAAAAAGGGCATGAAGTAAACAGATAAGGGGCATGAAGTAATGCAGATAAGACCAGGAAAAGGTTCAGAAAGGAGTCCAGGATGCTAAGATATGGTAACCGATGTGTAAGAAAAGACCAGATAAAACAGTGACCTGAAAAACAAGGCTGTCATGTTCTCTGTTCTTCTGCAAAAAAAAGAGGGGGGCAACCTAATCTGGCATGCAGATCCCCACACCTCTAATTGCTCTGGTGCAAGAAAGCCGAGCCAAAATTTTTGCATTTCCACAAAGGGTGTTGTAAAGAAACGTGCAACATCTGCATTCAGCGTTTCTGAAAAAATGCTTACTGATGTGTTCCAGTGGGAAGCTGCTCTAATTGTTTTCCTCTTTTCCTGCTCGGGGGTGTTCGATGTCAAGTCAAAACAAAAACAGAAAGCTGGCAATCTGTCTCCTCCAAGTAACTGTGTGAGTTTCCCCACCCTGCTTTTGCCGACATATTTTGCGGTGACAACAACTGGTGCATACGAACCGAATACATGATAGGCGAAGGGGAAAAGTGCCCTGTAGAATTGGACAAATCAGGCCACGTTTAATGAAGATTTCTCCTGAAATGCAGTCATAGAAGAAAGGTGGGCTTTGGTGGCCTGGGTGTTTAAGTCACTAGGAATCACAACTCAAAGGGATAATCGCCTTTTAATGCTCAGGTTCCTACAAAAGAAGCTTCAAGTGGGCTTTTGAAGAGAGAACTGAATGGGTGATTTCATCTTTCCGCTCTTGGGCTCACTTGATTTCCATGGAGCAGAAGGATAGAGATTATATCCTGCTTTTATGAGCTTCTCCCATCCCCTGCCTGGAGTTGTATGTACTCGCCGGTCTGGCATTCCTGATCACTGATGATCAAGCAAGTTGGCAAACACTAAGCACTGGTGACGTTACCAAGTTGGGTCATGAAAGGTCTGCAAGAAAACAACCCAGCTCAGAGAGCACGAAGGACCCCACAGCTCATCCCTGAGCTACAAATATTCCCTTCTATCGGTGCCAAACTCTTCGCTGGGTTCCATGAAGTGTGGCCATTTGTTTGTGTGTGTGTACTTGTGCAAATAGCCTGGCATGCTGTCGAGCTCTTCCTCTCTACCTCATCAATCCTGCCATTAATGTCTTTTGTGTCTGCTGGAGGTAATGATCTGCAACATCTCCGGTGTGTTCAATAAAGCGCCAGGACTACATGGCTCGGCGTGATAAACCTGGAAAATTGAAAGTAAACATCGATGCTCTTGCCACATTTTAGCTGATTACCAAGGCAAAGGAATTGTTTGTTTATTCGGTGTAAAGAGAGAAAAGGGGGCATCTCTTTTCCGCCATAGCGGAGATTAACTGATCCCCCCCGCTCAAAATTGAGTATTTGCAGAACATTTACTGTGGAAGGGCTTAATATCTTTTAGATAAGAAGGGCTATTTGGGATCAGCGTTGTCGTTTGCAGTCAACCAATTCCGGGCAGCGAAGACTTTTGCTCAATGGAGCAAGCGAACAATCGTGTTCAGTGTTTAGGGATGAACTTAATCAGGATTGGTACCAGTGCCTCTTGGGCAGCTGAAAAATGCTTTGTTAATTGTGGTGTTTAACGTTGTGTTAGGGGATGGGGCTGTCTGGAGCAGTTATATTTCTCCCTCACCACCACCACCACCACTGCCATCCCCACCTCTTTGGCCAGATCTGTCTCTCCTCTCCCTTCCTCATCTTGTCCGATCCCTGCAAAAAGCAGTGAGAACATTTGTGCAGCGATGCGTACAAATGTGGGGGGGGAAAGGCTAAGATAGGTTGTGTGAAAGTCTCCTGCCCTGCAAACTGGAATTTCTCTCCAAACTTGACACCTGCCGAAACTGGTAGCAAAAACACTCAGGCACAACAGTAGGCTTCCAAATGCAGGATAATCTCGCCACGCTTCTAGTTCTCAAGGTGGGGAAAGGGAACGTCGCATTGATTTGGTAAATATTTATCAACGGAAGGCGGTTTGAGCCGAAGTACGAGACACCAGATCTTCAGACTATTTTGGAATAAGGATGACAGTTTGACATTTGTCGTGTTTAAAGAAATGATTGGCAATTACAATAATTGCAAGCAGATTAGCTACGGATTTGGAATTCATGATAACTGGGTCTGAAATAACCCAGCCAGCGATTGGCAAAGATCTACTTCCTTATGGAAGATTGCGCACGTGCGTATCGCACTTGGCTGACATGCTGACAAGTTGTTTTGCAAACAAAAAATGATATTGGCTGCGAAAACCAATGCTAAAGCGTGTATCCTTTTCAATAGTCTTGGATTGGGTTCATCTGGCATTGATTTTCTTTATCTAATGGACGACTTAATTAAAAACAAGTTTATCGAATAACCCCTTCAACAGCTGGTGTGTCTTGGATTCATTTTTAATTGTTTTAGAAAAGCCACTTTTCAGATAAAAATAAAAAGCTGGCACTTGCAAGGATGGACAGAATTCAAGAAGGAAATGCCAAAGAGATGTATTTCCCCAGGATTAAAAAAAATGAAAGGGAAAGGTAGAAGTTTTCGCCCATCTGTTCGGGTTGTTTTGAAAAAACGTTGTAATGGTTGAAAAAAGGCAGCTCTGACCGATCATGGCAATGTACTGGAATACATTTGGACTTTGAGGTGGATTCATAACCAACATAACTTTGGCTTATCTCGAAGAACTAACCATTTGTTTAAATGCTGGTGTCTTAGGTTAGGAGACCACCAGGCATCTCAGCACCATGCATTTGACCAGGAAGTTGAAAAACAATCCTCATCAAATATCATGGCAAGACACTTCTGTGTTGTTGCCAGAGTCTTCCCCATTCTTGGAATCACTAGAAGCTTGACTCGGAGGAGATCAGCTTTGGTGTAGGGGGGAAGGTGCTGGATGAGAAAGTGAGAGATCCAGAGTCCTAATCTTTCCCTAGACATTGACATCAACTGGATGACTTTGGGCCAGTCGAAAGTCTCAACCCAACCCACCTCACAAGGTTGCCGCCATCAAGACCCCAAGCCAAAAAAAGACACTCTAAGCAATTTCCTTTATTGTTCCTTACCTTTAGACAGAATCTTGCCGAACTAAAGCATTATGTGCACAACCTTGCGCTGTACAAAATAAAACCAGAACGTCAATGCTACCTAGATCCAGCTCATATTCTTTTTGAAGTTGTTTATTTCTAATATGAGCAAATCTAGCAAGAGAAACGAACCCTCAGCATTTTTAGGAGAGACATTTTTGCACAGGAAGGAAGAAATGCTTCTTTCCACCGTCGCCTGCTGTGGCCAGTTTTCTACACTGCCCAAAACAAAGAGGAGGTGCCGATCTCAATGGAAAGGTATCCAATTAGAACAAGGTGATCAATAAAGGATATTTTTTGTGTATCAGCCATTCAAGATAGACCAGACTTGGAAACCAAAATTATGAATGTTTGCAGCATGTTTATTATAGGATTACAGTCACAGAATTTTGCATATCTGAATAGGCTCCTCCCTCCCTCTTTTATCTTCGTGAGATCAAGGCAGGATTAATTCTGAGTTGATTTCTCAAGTTACATTTCTGCCCAGGTCTCGGATTTCATCTGTCTAATCATTATCTTGGTTGTGGTTCTTCCTCAAGGTTCTTCCTATCGACTTTTATAGAAACCCATCCTTCGGCATAAACATCAGGCAAAATGATCATCGTTGCCTTTGCTTGCTTCCAGGTGCACATTCCAAACTTTGAAAAGATGGTGGTGGAGTGGCACTGAGTTTTTTGGCTTGCACATTCATGGTTCCTCTACCCATGAAATTCGGTTGTTTCCCCATTGCTCTGATGGTAGACCAGACCTTTCTAAGTTACTTCCATTTTCCCACTAGTGACCTAGAGCATCTTTACATCTTGACTCATTTAACAATTGCCGTGCTTGGCAACAATTCTGGTCTGAATTGCAGTCATAAGTTGAGGACTGCCTGTGTATGTACTAAGTTCCAAGTGGATTGATTTCCAGGGTGAAATGGGTATAAGATTTCAGTTTAAGGATCATGGAGAATCTTCCATTCCTTAAATGAGGCATGGAACCAAACATTAGGAAAGTTCTGCAATGGGGAGAAAATTAATTACAGCCTGCTAAACCTTTCCCCCTATTTGAGCCAGCATTGTGACATTTTGACAGTAATTATGTTGTGTTTTGGAGACAGATTGCTCAACTGTTCCTAAGGCAATAAACAAACCCCTAATCTACCAGTCAACAGAATTCCACATAGCTCTGTTCTGTTGTCCACCAATGCACAGCACTATCAGCATAGCCAATTTTGCTAGACCTCCCAGCATAGGTAGAACATGCTTTGGCCTCGCCTGTGGCATCGATTGGTGAATTGTTTGTCCTCAATAGTGTAGCAGGGAGATGAATTACATGTGTATAAAACCGCATAGGACAATGGCAGAGAGAGAACATCATTAATTATGGCTGCCCAATAGATGCTCTATCAATTGATATATCAATTTGAATACCAAATGATCACCTACCCCATGAGTTAGATTACCTCTAAATTATACTCCAGATATTAGCAACCCTTACCATTGGCAGCACTGGCTGAAACTGGATGAAATTGGAGTTGAACAGCATTTCCTATTGATGCTTTAGCTTGTTTTATTTGACTTAGTTGATAGTTAACTCAATGGCAATTATCTTCTTGTAATCCAAGGCATGTGGTGGGATGGCCAGTTAAGATGCTGGGTTTGAGACTCAAGAGCTGCCCCATATGGGGTGAGCTCCTGTTGTCTGTCTAGCTCCTGCCAACCAAGCAGTTTGAAAGCATGTAAATAGGTACCACCTAGATAAATAGGTACCACCTTTGGTGGGAAGGTAACAGCATCCATGCACCTGCCGGCCACAGGACCATGGATCGTCTTTGGACACACTGATTCTTTGACTAGGAAATGGACACACCTTTCATCCAAGGTTATCTAAGTAAGTTTTAGGCTGACTTCTGTTAACAGCTCTGGAATCCCTTCCATGCAGATTATTAATTTCTGGCTTCTGCATTTGCACTTGAGATTATATTTAAACTTTATGAAGTTTCAATCATTGCAACGCTAAACACCTTACAAGCAGAGAAATGCTGTGCAGCAATACAGTAACTGTAAAACAAGGACAAAATAATGTCCCCTCTAATAAACAGAATAAGCATTAATATTACTAGCACCTTTGCTCATCCCAGATGCAAGCAACGAACAGTCCCTAAATGCTTTGGGGAATGTTCATGTACTTATGAATGTCCTGACTGGATCTCATCTCTGGTGTGAGTTGGTCCCATAAGAAGGAAGCTCTTGTAGAAAGCATTGCCTCTGAGATCTTTCTTGTCAAGTCCCACACAACTGAGCAAGGGAAAGGATGCAAGAATGTAAAGGTGTGTTTAATGCATTAATATGGAGAAAAGAGAGAATCCTGGAAACTGTAAGAGGAATTTCCCACCCCGTTTGTACTGAGTTTGTTCAGGTACAGTTACTCTGAAGGCTTTGAAATGCTTCTTCCCACTAGCTAAATGGCAATTTATGAGATTAGGGTGAGGGTTACATATGAGATATGCAGGTAATCCTCGACTTACAACCACAACAGGGACCAGAATTTCTGTTGCTAATGAAGACGGTTGTTAAATCAGTTGTGCCCGATTTTACAACCTTTTTTGGCTATGGTTGTTAAGCAAATCACTGCAGTTGTTAAGTGAATCGTGTGGTGGTTAAGCAAATTCAGCTTCCCCTATTGACTTTGCTACTCAGAAGCCTGCAAAGAAGGTCACAAATGGTGATCACGTGACCCTGGGATGCTGCAACGTTGTAACTACATGCCAGGTGCCAACTGCCCAAATGTTGATCAAGTGTGCTGTAAGTGTGGTAGGAAGATGGTAAATCATGATTATCAGAGAAGAGTTTGACTTGGAAACGTGAATTTGAGTTTCGTCCTTGCAATCCATCGTTTTGGTTGAGATGTGACTGGCTGTGCTTCTCTCAGTCGGGGAGCCTTTTACAAGCACATCAGGTGATATCTAAATTTATTTTGGGATCTCTTCAAACTGATCATCTGCAAAAGACCTACTTGAAAGATATCGGGCATGCGGTGCATCTGATATGATAGTTCGTCTTAAAAGTCCCCCTTTTTCCAAACTTGTTGGTTTTTAATTCCACTATTAAGATTTAGTTTTTGCTCTCTTTCTTTCTTCAAGTTTGGAGGAACACTAAGAAGCAGTTGATGCAGAAATTCTTAAGCTTGGAAGCAACATTACTTTTTAAGGGAGAAGAAGCAGGAGAAATTCTTTATGGGTCAAGAGAAAAGCAGTTCAGACTATTTATCACTTGAGGCAAAATGCAAACTGGTTGCTGTTTCTGGAGGTGACGAATGAGGCTTCTGGCCTTATTCATTACTCAGGTGGTCCAGAAGACAACCTGATGTGCTAAATGTGGAGGTTCCCTACCCAGATGAGCAAATTGTGATACTGGATGAGGTCCTTCATAGGATTTCATATAGAGTTTCATTGTATGGGAAGGGTTTTGGGATTGATGTATAAAAAAAGCAGAGGTGGAAGCTCAGAAGAAGCATCTTGTGTTGGGAGAGAAGGAACAGGCTTAGTTGGTGCAGTTCTAGCTAACAGATTTATTGATGATACAAGGTCACAAGAATTTCTCCAACTGCCTGCCAAACACCTGGACTCCCCAGATAAGGCTAACGATCCTCATGAGAGGTTGGACCTTTGGCATTTGTGCAACTTAGTTGATCCCACTCTTAACCCCTGGCTCTGCCCTTCCTTCTTCCTCATCTTGCTTTGAATCAGCCCAAAACCCCATTTGGTTCGATCTTCTTTGTCCATGATAGTCAACCAGGTGGTCATAATTCTGAGAATGATAATAGGAGTCTTTTCTCCTTCTTGCTTTTTAACTGCTGATCCTCATTCTTTTGAAGGTGTATGCTAATCACTCTAACAACCAATGGACTTTAATTTAATCTTTCCTTAAAACCATTTAAATGGTAGGTACGCTAATTAATAGTTAATTCAAGCATTAATTATGCTCTGTGTGAAAGCCTTGGTTTTTGGTTTTACCTTTCCTGGATTGCTAAGCAATCTATTTTGTTGTAATCAAAAAGAAGAAAACTGCCCTACCTATTAGGTAAGACCATGGCTAGTCTTACAAGCTCTTGTGAACTTTGTTAAAAGTTTGCTTTGCTATTCTTTGTTGAAATTTCCCCATGAATATCTTCTTACCCTGTTCCTGCCTCATTCTCCTTAATCTCCTAATTTGCTAGGCTTTCTCTTGTGTGGGTTATATTTATAGGAATTCCTTTCCATAGCCAAAGTGCATATAGGTGGGACCAAACATCCAAACCACTGTTTGATTTCTGGAATTTATTTGTTTCTACTGTCTGGTTCTTGATTTTCATGTTAGTCAGCATAAATCAGTTTCTGCAGAGGTGAAAGGAAAAAGACATGTGGGAATCTCTGATTTTATTTCAAAAAGGATTGCTTCCACCACTTTGTAAAATTCACTGTTTGGTTCCAGAAAGCAGAACAGAGAACAAATTATCAAGAAATCATACAGATGACAAACTCTTGAAAGATTTCATGGCTGCAATTGTTACTCAGTTTTAACAATCCAGTTCTCGTAGCAATAATTATGGTCTCAAAGCTTCTCAACTGAGTATTTATGAAGATTCAGCTCTGCATTCTAAACTCACCACTTATTTTATATGCAGCCACTGGTCTTTTTCTAAGAACTATGAAGAGGTATGTATTCATTCTTGGAATATGTAATGGTATGTGAGAAAGACCTTAAAAGATGGATCAAAGAGATGTTGCCTAGGGAACTTTCTCACATACAACAATAACAACAGAATGGTCCTACAAGTAGAGTTTGACACATGTCTTAGCATGGCAAATTGAGTTCTACATGGCACATTGGTGCTCAAGGATGTGCACCAAAGCCAAAGATGACAGAACCATTCACCACATCAGGATGGGCTGCTGCATCTCAAAGGAACAACTTGAGTTCAAAAGACTGAGAAGAGCTACTACCATTATTGCTATTGAAAAAGTAGTAAGAAGAAGAACCCTTGCAACAAATACAAAAAAGATAAGTTGTGAGAAAAGAGACTATCCATGTAATAGTCTGTGGGAATGACCATGGGAGATAAGAGGAAGAGCCAAAGGCTAGACAAATAGTCCACAGAAGAAGAGGTGGCAGGGGAAGCATTTCAGAATAGACTTTCCCAAGTTTCATGTAGAGTAAAAGAAGAGAAGGGGAGAAATACTTTTATTCTTCCAAAATTCTGTTAATGTTGGGCTCCAAACATAAAGAAAAGCATATTGAGGTTCTTCTAAGCAGTTCCTCACCTATAGACAGAATCTTGACAAATTGAAGCAACTATTTGTATCATTAAACATATATTCTGAGAATTGCTAGAGAAAACCTTTTTAGTTTTCTTTCTCCTACACAAACCATCTAAACTTTGCTGTCTCTTGCTTCTCTGGAATGCAGCCCCTGCCTCCTGGGTATCCAGACCACATTCCATCACAGTTTATTTATTTATTCGTCATATTTCTAAACTGTCCATCTTCCTCAGAGAGGGGCCTTTGGCGGAGTACAATAAAATATCAAGGCATAAAAACTGTAACAATTCAAAAATTAAAAAAATTGAAAAAAAATTTAAGAAAATATTTAAAAGAGGCAAGATGGAAACAGAAGATTCACTGTGGTGACCCTTGATGGGAGCAGGAAAAAGAAGAAGATTTAAAAGAGACAAGAGTAATTAAATGTTATTAAAATTCATTTAAAAGGTGATTAAAAGTGGGGAGGGAAGATCTCAAGGCATCAGCGAGCCAGTCACATAGCTACATGATTTTCTGGGCTCCCCATGCAAGGCCACACAATTGACATAACCTTATAGTAAAGACAGAGGTCGTACTCATAGTTGTGCTTCTTGTCTGGACTACCTCAAAGACCTTACAGTCCAACAGTTCAGAGTTTGTTCATATCAGTTGAATCTCATCTGCTTGTTGATATCCTGCCTTATCTAACCTCCCTCTGTGCTTAAAAGTTTCTACCTGTTACAATGGCAAGAGTTTGTTTCATTTTTGTTGTTTTTGTGATGAAAATTAGGCACAGATCCATCAGAGTGGTAATCAGACTTTTATTTTATGGCTGGAAGAGTTTGCTTTTGACAGTGTGTTATTATAATTGTGATACAGCAGCAAATGTTGGAATGCAATCTGCTTATTTAGCAAGGGAATCATTTCCTGCTCCTGGGTTGCTGTTATTAAAATATATAGATGGAAGGATGAAAATTAGAAGACAAGGCCAACTTCAGACCTGGTTTACAAGCCTGGTGGAGATTCAGTTCTTGCAAGGGTGACCTTTTTAGCATTCCAGATCTTTGCTCTTTGATTGACCCTTGAGGCTGAACATGCTTCAGAGAGGAGCTGTTGAATCTAAAATTGGCAGCCTGTGGCATTCTATAAAAGCTGCCTTATTATGGGAAGTCTCCATAACTTGTGTCATTTTTTGTGTCAGTTCTTGAGTGGCTTGACTTCCCCAGGCTGGTCGTTGGCATTTCTGAGAAAGAACAACTATGAAAGCTTCCTTTTATTTCAAGGATTTTGTCCAGAGAAGTGGAGTGATTTCTTGGTTGACTTATGGCTCTCATCTCTTGACTTGAGACTTCTGGTTTCCATTCCAAGGCAGAGGCAACTTGCTTTTTCACATATCCAAAGGTTACTTTGGAGCTTTTCAACCATGACAGGGCTAAGGGCAAAAATGTTCCACTGCATGTATTCATTGGGATATAATCCCCAAATACTGCAGTTAACTGGACTTATTTCTTCCAATATGGGTTCTATTGCATGACCAGGAATGTTAGCCATAAATGTAATATCATATGAAAGGAAGATTATTTTCTTAAAATATTATATTATATTACGGCTTATTCATTGCCTCAATCCACCACTACTGGAACAAGTAATCTGAAGACTTTGCAACTGAGTGCATGGTAGTCACCTGATGCTTTCCACAAGCATTTATTCCTTTAAAAATTCAAAAAACTGCAGGAAGCAGGCTCAGTAGCATGGACTAAATGTTATTTTAGCTGGGTTCTCACTATACACCTTATTTGCCCCATTGACCACCTAAAAATGGAAAGAGCAGAGGACAAATTTCATTACTTTCCCCACGTCATTTCTCCAACACCAGTCCTTTCAAATAAGATGCTGGTTTGTTTGCAAATTTGTTAATCAGTGTATTTGGTTTATAATGGTCATGGTGGTTCGTGCTGGAATAAATTTGTTCAGTTTTGAAAAACTAGAGAATTCCTGAATGCATGCATGTCTCTTGTATCTTTCTACATAGTGCATTTAGATTTCAATATTGATAATATCACTAGTTGTGCCTAGGTATTGTTTTTTCAGTCCTTTTGAACAATATATTTTTATTTAGAAATAAAGATTTCTGCCCTCTGGAATACATTCCACCAAATGGGTCCATCCATACTCTGCCTAGAAAAACACTGGAAACTTGAAAGGCCATTTCATAGAGTCTCTGGACTGAGGTCTCTCTGAGCAATAAGTTGAAATGATTTTTCTATCTACTTCCTCATGCAGGAAGTTGTTTGATGTATTTGATTGCTTTTATTGAGTTTTTAATTGTAAACTGCCCTGAGTCTTTCTGATTTGGCATTATTTTCAACTGAATGTATTATTAGTCTCTAAGGATAGGAGGGTGTTAGTTGGAAGCTGGCTTGCAATACTTTCAAAGGAGCAAGTTTGCTGCTGAGTTGCGTTCCTGTGAGTACAGAAGAAGCATAAAGTGGAGATAAATTCATATAAAAATTTAAGCCAGATATACCTTTTCTTTTCTTGTGTTCTCAGTTTTTACCTATTATCAGACCCTTTGCGGGCTGAAGCTGTGGGGTTTCAGATTCTGATACTTTATTGGCTAAGCATGGTTAGACACACAAGGAATTTGACACCGGTACAGCAGCTCTCAGTATACTTGATCAAAGTCAATATCTCCTATAAACATCCAAAACTTGCACTACTGAAATTACTGTTTTTGAAAAAAACATTCTTCAAAAAAGATCTGGAGATGAGTGAAGATGGTGATGATGATGATGAACGGCAGAAATCCCAGCTGAGCCCAGACAGTGGTCTGGATGAAGATGATGAATTTGACCTTTTCTTCTGTGGATGGTTAATCCCTGAGATGACATTTATCATTATATGCAGTATAGAATGCCTTCTTTCTCTTTCAAGGAACCCCGAAAGCAGTGAAACGTTGAGAAGAACTGAACTTAATAAATAAATAAAAACTGTACAGTCGCAAAACCCACAGCCAAAAACCATCATGCTGAGAAAGATTAAAGGCAAAAGAGGATGGCGGAGGATGAGATGGTTAGATGGCACCATCAACGGTGGGTGGGCCTGGGTTTGGGCAAGCACCAGGAGACTGTGTAGGACAGGGAGGCCTGGCGTGCTGCGGTCCATGAGGTTGTGAACCATGAGGTTGTTTCGACTTGGTGACGAAACAACACAAATTTGCTTATTTGGGGTATTTTCTGTGTCATTTTCTTTGCTTACCCAGTGTTGAAAAAGCTCAGCGACGGAAACAGTCAGCCGTACCCTTTCTCTTAAATCTGATTTATCTCTCCTGGGCAACATGAGGTGTGTAAGCGGCAGAGATTTATTCACATTCTTGGAGGTCTGCGTGTAAAATTTACATGAGCCACTCGCACTATTTTTACTCAGCTCGTTTGCATTTGCAGCCTGAGCCTGTTCCTCCCTTATCCTTCCGAACCTTAAGTCTTCAGGCTTTGAAAGCCATTCGCTACCTCATGATGACTGCTGACATGTTTGCAGACCCAGCAACACTGATTTGCATCCAGCCGACAAGGGTGCTTAAAACGCTGTTGTGGATTTTCAAAAAGCAGGAATGATGCTCGCCTGTAAATGATAAAGGGCTCTGCAAGGTTCAGCGATGAGGAGAAGCAAGGTTGGACGCTGATTTGTCTCCTGGTCGTAAACGTACTCCTGTCCCAGAGGAAAACTGGCAATGAAATCTGACAAGGTTTTTTGGTTTTAACCTTAGCAGAATGAACCAACTGCCCTTTAGAGTTTCCTTCATCCCACACTAGGCAGAGTTGGAAGGGTTATGAGAAGGTTCTCCTGCGTTCCTTGAGTAAGACAGGTCACCCTCAATTTATGACCACAACTGGAACCTAAATTTGTGTTGCTAAGCAAGGTGGTTGTTAGGTGGGTCACGCCTGGTTTGGATCTTACATTATGAGCAGCAAAGCTTAGCTTCTACCCAACCTTCTGTTATGGAAACTGACTGGGTGCTTTTGGCCTGCCTGCCTGCCTTCCTTCCTTCCTTCCTTCCTTCCTTCCTTCCTTCCTTCCTTCCTTCCTTCCTTCCTTCCTT
>JANHZU010011039.1:177482-194930 GCA_032468055.1 Acrochordus granulatus | reverse complement strand
GCTGGCTGGCGTTCTCCAGCATTGATTTTTTTGACCAGTGGTATAGAGATGCTTGATTTATCTAATAAGATTCAAACTTTTGCAATAAAAGTCAAACTGGAAAACCAAATGTTGTGTTCTTCTCTCCTATTAACCCCAAATCTATAAGAGTTACTAATTTCACCTTAGTCAGGGTGCTCAATGCTGATGTTAACTTATTAGGCTTGTACAAACTCTCTCTACATATATTTGGTTCTCTGTAGGACGAGCCACCTGGAATGTTGATCTAAATAGGACAGCAAGATATATGAAGTTTAAAAATGGCCATTCTCTAGAGAATCTTGTTTTAGAGAATTGCTGTAATTGTGAGAGAGAAAGGACTTGGCTTCAAAAATATTTTGTTTTGAAGGCAAATGGGTGCTTAGTAAACATTTATAAACTTTTATAAATGCAACCTATTTGGAACTTGAAACTTTAATTGTTTTGGATCCTTGAGTCTTATTCTGCGCTACTACGTAGGAATGAGGAAACCTATTGTAGTTGTGAGATTAATTTCCAAGTTTGCAAATTTTGTCTTTAGTCCAAAATTAAATTGATGGAAAAAAATACTGGGGAAAAATTTTGGAGGTCTCAGAAAAAGGCAGCTAAACTCGCTCATGAGTTTCTCTTGGAGGGAAAAATAGGAGAGCGGGTATACTTCAAAACTTCAGAAATAATTTTCAAGAGAGAAAGGATGTACCTGCGAAAATTTTCTGATGCAACATTGGATATCTCATTCCTTAAGTGAAACTGGGTGATTGCACCTTGTATTTAGGGGAATTGTACATGTGGAAGTGGAAGACCAGGGACCTAGTAAAAGTATTTTTAGGGTGTTCTAGAACAGGCTTAGTGTAGGTCAACTCCGGTCGTATTTTTTGCAGATATTTCTGAACTGTTACAGCGCAAGGCAAAACATTTGCAAAAAAAAATGTGATTTCTATTTTGGTATTGAACTTCCAAAGTTTGGAGAACTCCAAATAAGAGTATTGGTGCCAACCAAATATCCCTGAGAATGAGCCAAGCATGGGATTTCATTTCCAGTTTGGGGAGAGTTGGCCTTCCAAACTAGTTGCTTGCTGTTTTAGGAATATCGCTCCGCTCTGAAAAAATCTCCCTGGAGTCTCATTTCCAAGACTGTCACGATTTTTTTTTTTTAAAAAGGCTCTATGGTTCATTTAAAGCTACTTTAGGTATGGGTAAATTCCAAGCTTTAAAGATTTGCTTTGCCCACAGGCAAAACAGGATGCAAAGTGGGAGTTTTATTTGTATTCAAAATATATTTTCAAAGAGTTGCAAAAAGAAGCTAAAAAGGGTTTTTAAAAAGGCTTTTTCTCCTAGTATTCTTCTCAGGCTTAATGTGACAAAGAAGGAGTTTACTGCTTCATGAATCTGAGCCAGTTGAGTGGAGTTGAGATGGAGCACCGGTTTGGAAGATGTCACTGCTTGGCTAAGAGGCATTAATTATTGATTGATTATCCGCCATCAAATACATGTTGACTCTTAGCAACTACATAGTTTCTCTCCAGATGACCTGTCCTGAATCTGGTCTTTCAGCATTTCCAACAGCGTACCCATTGTTGACTCCATCCACCCTGCTGCTGACGGTCCTTTTCTCCTCTTTTGTAATTATTAACACGAATAATAATCTAAGATAAACACTTCAGAAAGAGAAGGCCCAAGTTAACCATGATTTTCATGGTTGCCTAGAGGCTCGAAACTGAATGCCATCAATCTTATCTCCTTGCATTTTTATTTCCAGTCAGAGGAACCATGGAGGGAAAAGATAAGGTCAAAAATATTTGGGTGGGAAGGAAGGATGGAAGGAAGGAAAATAAGAGAAAGAGTGGGATAGGGTGAAAGTAAAAGGGAAGGAGGGAGGGAGGGAGGAAAATGAGAGAAAGGGAAGAGTAGGGTAGGGTGAAAGTAAAAGAAAGGGAGGAGAAGACAAGGATATGTACTTCAGATAAGGAATGAATTAATGATTGAAAGACTAACAAATGGAGTGAAACAAAAACTTAGGTCAGTCATGCAAACCGCTTGCAGGGAGATGATGTGAATGAAGGAGTCTGAGAAACCAGGTCCCCTCAGTTAGAATTGCGAAGGCCTTGTGAGGAGAGTGAGGACCATTTGTGGCTTCTCCCAAGGACAACTTTTGATGCCGCAGGTTTTGGCTGAGACGCTCTTCCTTGACCCCAAACCCCATTTTTAGGGGCTTTTTTTGGGATATAGTTTGGTCCTCATTAAAACAAGAAGGGAAGACATTTGTCCCCATTTATTCCTGGCCAACAGAAGAACGACATTGTGATGGGGTTTATCGTTCCAAGTTCCCTGGAAGCAAAAGCTTCAGGGTTAAGATCTAAGCCAGGGGTATTCAACCCTGACAACTTTAAGAGGTGTGGACTTCAACTCCCAGAATTCCTCAGCCAGCTATGAGTTTCTCCTTGCTCCTCTGGAATGCATTCCTTCCATCCTGGGAATCTGGACTAGATTCCATCACACCGAGGATTGTTCCTTGTATACACATGTAATGTTGGAGAACAATGATGGGAGGAGTATTAAGAACAATTGAAATTCAGCTACCTATTTTGGGGGCCAGAGGTGCAAGCAGGTCACTTTGGAAGAAGCATAAAAGGACTAAGTGTAGCAGTGGGATCTTGTCCACAGATAGATGTTCGATGAGAAGCTCATTCTGATGCTTTTGGAGGACATGTTCTGCCTTAAATATCACGGACTTTCCTTCTGCCGATGGGTAGGATGCCAGTTTGGGGTCGGGATGGGAATGGGGTGAATCGCTTTGGAAAATTGGAATGAGCCCAGTTCGGATCCTTGGAAAGAGGCACCTTTGCACACTGCGAAAGCCCGTCACATCCCTGCATTGTATCCGACGCTTTCTAAATCAATTCAGCTCGGTGCTCAGAGTTGCTTTGGAGGTTGACTTTGAAATGCTGAACTCCCTCGGAACTGAATGTCTGAATATTTTGCCAGGGCAAAAAACCAGCCTCCTTGCTGTGGTTCAGTAAAAGGAATGCCGTGGAGGGCAAGCTTTTAATATTGATGTCCTTTCCTTCCATCTCAAGGATTGTGAAGCGTGAAGAAGAGCCCCCAGTCATGGGGGGTGGGGAGAGGGAATGAGAGAAAGAGACTGGCTTAAAAGTGGTGCAAGTCTACTAAATAACTACATAGATTTAGAGTCCTGTGGTCGGCAGAGCATTTGTTATTTAGAGGTGTCATATCTGTGAACGTAGCGGCTTGACCTATGAAGGGGAGGAACATGGAAATGGCTTTTAAATATGACAAAACCATTTCTTGTGAACAAGCAGTAAATGGTGCCTTTGAAAGATTGCCATTTACTGGAGTGATTTACTGCATCCATTAGAGCGACAGGGTGGCCCCCTCGGTCAGTTTAACCTCAAAGTATGAGTATTAGGGGAAAAGTTAGACACCGGTGGGGAAAAACACATAGATTAGGTGAAAAAGAATGGATGGAAGTGCCTGTATTAAGGAAATTTGAAGATGAAAAAAAGGATGGCCCCCAAAATGCTGTAAATGTTTGGCTGACTTTTCTGAATAATAATAAGAAGAATTAAAATCTTTGCAAAATGTTGTCAGTGCATTCAGAAATATGCATGGAAAAGAAGGTGTAAGAGTTGGGCGAGAGGGTTATCTTTAAAAAAAATTGCAAACCGTTGACGGGCCGGGCCAAAATGTAGGTAAAAATGAGACGGTAGAAAAATGACAGTTGCACCCACCCTTTGCTTTTCAGAACTGTGTGTTTTAGTGTGAAAGGAGATGTGTGGGTTTGCTTCTAAGGGGTTTTAGGTTGTCTTCTTCTCCTTCAAGTCAAGGAAAGAAATGAGTGTAGGGGACCTCCAAAAGATCCTCAAAAGTTAAAGAAGAGGTATTCTGACCGAATTCCACAAATGTTGCCTCCATACCTCCTTCACAGTATAAACCAGGTTTTCCTAATAAGCCAGGTTTTCATGATAACTAAGGGATGAGGAGATCCTCAAACACAAGGAATCGGAACCCATCCTGGGTTCCCAAAAACCAAGAGACTCTCTTAAATGCCAAAAACCATTTGTGAATTGAGTGAGCAAACATCTGGATGGACTTGGGGCCTCAGCAGTGATAATTCATCAGATGCTGGTAAAGAACTTGCACATATGGAGCCAAAAATGAGATCTGCATATTTTTGGATCTGGCTTGTGCAGATATTTTACACTCTAATCGAAGAGAATATGTGTAACTCAGGCTTGGCCTGGGGGGTCCTCAGTACTCTCTGAACTTGGTTGTTTTCTTGCAGATGTTTCATCATCAACTAGTTAACCACATCAGTGTGTTGGAACCTCACAGTTTGACACCCTCTTACATTTTATCATAGACTTCTTCTTTTCTGCCTAAATTGTTGAGATTGTCCATTGTTTCTTATTTAGGAGCAAAGTCCCAGCAACCAGACATCCATAGCAATGATGCAAGAACCCCAAGAGATGGTAGAGGAGACTGTGACCGTAGAAGAAGATCCTGGGACCCCCACATCTCATGTTTCCATTGTGACATCAGAAGACGGGACCACGAGGAGGACAGAGACAAAGGTAGGGAAGTGATAGTTAAAGCATTCCCACAGTTGAGGCTCTCAGATTGACTCCCAGTGTGTAGCCATATCCTACAACAGATTTAACTCAGCTTAATTACCCTTCAGTAAGGAGGAACTGATCCAATATACTTGGTTGCAAGAAACAATTGGCATTGATCACCGGGACTAAAAGTTAAGTACTTCAAGCTTTTGGGCTTGCACAAGAGCCCATCATCAGAGGAGTTTTGGAGAGAGAGAAATTCCCTGATGATGAGCCCTAGCATGAGCTCAAAAGCTTGGCGTACTAAACTTTTAATCCTGGTGACTGACTCCGATTTTTGCAACATCATCCTGGACATAGGTGTTTTATTTGTGGATATACTGTGTGAACGCAACCTTTACATGGCAATAGAGGCTCTTTTTAGAATATGGGGTGGATGAGTGAGAGTTTGTGGATGGGGCAAGTGTGCAAATTAGTTGAGATTTTGCTCACACTCATGACTATCTTTCAGGATATTTTTTTTCACCCAAGTTTCAGTGTTTTCCTTTACTTTTTTTTCCCCTTTCTTTTTACACTAAAGGGAAATTTATGATCGAAGTCGAGTGTTCATGTTTTTATATTGTTGATGTTGTTTTGCTTATTTTCAACTGTGGGGCAGAAAACAACCCCATACGCTGCAAGGAGCTTTGGATGCCTTCTTCTGGTGTCTAGAGTTGAAGACTAAATCGATCTAAATTGGTACTTCTGATTCCTGGCAGATCAAAAATAACTAAAATGCGCAAATAAATTACCTGGATGTTTAACAGAGAATGGAAGCATTTTCTCAGCGTGATTGGAGTGCGAGTCTCTCTGGAGGCTGATGGGAGATAGTGGTAACAGGTGAAGGAATAAATCAGAAAAAGGAAAAAAAAAGAGGCTGCTTGATAAACACTGTCTCGCTGTGGAGCAGATGTTCTCCAAGGGAAGTTTATTTTAGAAGCTGCTGACGCATTTGAATGTGTTTATTTTTCTTTGGGGGGAATGAAGCAAATTTGGTGAGGAAGAGGTGAGGGTGGCAAATGGAAAAGAGGATAAGAGAAGGTCTAAGCCCCCTCGTGAAGTAGAGAGCAAGGCCTGAGGGTCACGTTGAAAGCTCAACATGGAAGACCATGAGAAGACAAAATGGGGACTTGAAGTAAATATTTAGGATGGAGAGGTAGACAGGGATGTTTTGCACACACAGCCTCAGAATGAGGAGTTGAGGGTCTGGGAAGAAGCCCACTTAGAAGCAGCCCATCTCTTTGGAATAGCTTGTCCTCCAAGGTCTGGTGGCCCCCAACTATGTTACTCCTTAGATTTACTGGAGCATCCAACTTTGGCAAATTTAGGATGGGTGGGCTTCGCCTCCCATGGCTGAGGAATTCTGGGAGTTGAAGTCCACGCATCTTAAACTTGCCAAGGTTGGACATGGTTTAGAAGGCGCTGAAATGTTTCCACTGTGCACGTGGAGAAATACCTTCTCCCGAAGGGTCCTGTTTCTTTTTTTTTTCCTTTGCCATCTGACCGATGTCTTTCATTAGGGATTATGGACCTCCACAGATGATAAAACCCTATATGACAACCTGCTGTGATAGCCACCTATTCCATCCAGGATTAAATCAACTTCTGAATTGAAGTCCATTGAGAACAGAAAGATAAAGATATGCCCATTGGGAGGTTCAGAGGAGGCATCCGATCTGATTAGACAGTTCCTTCTGTTCCTTCCTCAGGAATACTCGATCTGTACTTTGCTTTTAAATAATATTTTGCAAATTCACTCAAGTATTTGCATGCTTTGTTCTTGCCCTTTGCTTCGCTTCTCTTGATTAATGATGATTTTGTGATATTTAATGAGGCTTGTTTCCTTGTTAGTTAATCTTCCAATCCCTTCTAGATGAGAGCTTTTATAGTGATCAATTACTGGAATCTTTACTTGAAGGCTAAATAATGATGCCATTATTAATTTCATCCCTGCTTTTGTGTTGTTAATGTCATTAAGTTTTTACTGTTCGTTCAAGGTGCTTGTTTGTGTTGGGCGTGACTCACTTTACAACAGTCTTGCTTAACAATTTTGGTCCCAATTGTGGTCATATGTTGAGGGCTGCTTGTAATGTTTGATACTGCTTGAGCTATATTTATCAAAAAGATAAAAGCCTTTCAGACCTGGGTAGAATAAAATCAGCGGGAGCTCTTTCTTTCTTTCTTTCTTTCTTTCTTTCTTTCTTTCTTTCTTTCTTTCTTTCTTTTTCTTTCTTTCTTTCTCTTGTAGTATTCATAAATACTACAATTCATAAATACAGTAGAGACCTTAATATTAATCTCACTTTTTCATATTAAAATAATCCTAGGTACTTTGCAACTTCTTATCCAGTGCTGTATCCAGCATTACCTGTATAATTTAAGGACTTCTCTGCCCATTTGCAACTCAGAATAATACTCAGCTTTGATACCCATTTTCTGTTGACGCTGCCTTTTTTTCTATTTCCAGTGACGCTGTCATCATTACAGTGTTAATTGTTTCCAGCTCCTGTTGTTCAAAGAGCATTGTACTTGGCTTTTATTTGTATTTTGTAACATGATTTTTTTAAAAAGGGGGGGATGAAGCCAAGGAGAATACCTTACTAAGCCTTGTGCTGCAGAAGCAGGCTTCGTATGAATAGCAGAGGTCTCTTTGTGTGCTATCTGCTAGATAAAAACAAGACTGGCACATGGGTGATAGGCATTGCCCAGAATAGTCATGCCACCGATAAGAAATATGTTTACAGTCAGAGTTATCAAAACTGAAATGGATACAGGACTGTTATCTTTTTCCCATTAAAATGTCAGGGAAGCCTTTCTCGATAATAGCAAGCATCCTGTTTTGGAGAGACCATCGTTCCCACTCAATACGTCCCTTGCATGCAGACCTTTGATATCTGCATGATTCCACCCAATCATCCAAGTGGAGCTGGCATTTAGAGCCTCAGGAAGCTAGAAACTTGGAGTGATGGAGTATGTGGTCCGTTTGATTAGTTATGGGCTGTGTGAACTCAGAAAGTGATTTAATTGAATAATCAAGCAGGTTGTAGGATTCCAGCCTGCCTTTCTGGTGACAGCTCTTTTCTGGAATATACAGTATTTTACAGTAGATAATCTGAGACAGGTAGTCCTCAACTTACAACCATAATTGTTGATTATGATGGTCATTAAGGGGGTCATCACATCACCACAGCTGATTTTATGACCTTTAAGGTGGTGGTTAAGTGTTTGCCATAGAAGTAAAGCGGACCCCACAGTCATAAAGCAAAGGCCGTGGACATTAAGCAAATCCATTGTTTGTTATGGGGCGTTTTTTTGCCAGAAACCAGAAGTAAACAATAGTTTTCAGATAAACTGTAAATTGTGATCAGATGATGCTGCAAGCAGCCATAAATGCAGGTTAACTGCCATGATATGGCCACATGACTGCAGGGGGGGAATGACCAGTCATTGGAACTTCAAACTCAGGCGATAAATAGTTTTTTCAGGGTCTGCTGTAACTTCAAACAATCACTAAGTGACTGGTCATAAATCAAGGACTACCTGTACTTGGTTAAATGGTAATATGGAGTTTTCTAATTTTCTTTTGCACAGAGCTGTAAAAGGAACGGATATCTGGTCATAATTTCAAAAATTCCTCAATTTTGGATTTATATGAAGCCGTCATTTGCTTAACAGTGTTTTATTAAATCAACTGCAGTTAGCTGGGTTGGTATGACACACTAAGCCATGAACCATGGGTTACAATCCTAAAGACTGAGTTTGCACCATCCGCCAAGCCAAAAGCATCCCATGTTTTGATTTGGGACAACAGAGGGAACCAACTCATGTTACTTTCCTGAAAGCCTACCATATCTGCGCTGTTTTAATGTTAAATAAATGTTGTTTTTCAAATGATATGTTTGCTTCTTAGGACAACTTAGGCTGTTGTTTTACAGCCACTGTGGTTATGAATCATAAAGTTAGAAAACCATGGAGGAATGTGACTTCAGTTTGGCTTTAGCATGGAAGGGAAGAACACATGCAGTGGAAAGTATTTCATTTTCTTGCGGTGATCCCAACATATTGGGAGCAAAGCAAATTGATCCCAAATCTGGGGATGGGGAAAAAAATCCCCCTAACATAGAAGAATAAAATGGAAATGAATGCCATTCTAGGGAGGTTTAAGAACAAGAAGAAAAATGCAACTGCTAGTACTGTAATGTCCATGTAAACATCTATAGTATGGTCTATCTTGCATTTTGGATGTTATTTAAGAGAACCAAAGAAAACAAAAAATGCTGTGCAGTGACCGGAACTGCTTCTTACAGACAAAAGTCAGAAAACTCCAAACTTTGCCAGGTATAAAAAGTGCCAAATCTCATCTATGGGGATTTGTAACATGGAGGGAAAAGTGAGCCGAGAACCATCCTTCTTGTTCTTCATAATCCTCACCCTTTAAGATTCAAGATAAACTAACTATCCCAAGAGGGTTCAACATGCCTTGCACAGATTATGGAATCTGCTGGCTCCATGTAAAACTTCCATGTTCACCACTTTAAAGGGGGAATTGGAAGATTTAGCAGGTTTGCCAGTAGCTGATACTCAGGAGGAGCGTATGCAACAAACCAAATGGTGATTTTTTTTCTGCCTCTAACTCTACCCAGGTAGCTTTCAAACCCAATTTAGAGGCATCACTCATTCCCTTTTTTGGGAGCTGTTAGAAGGCAAACATTTTAACATCTTAAACCCACAAAGGTGACCTTATGGAAAGTGCAGGCTGTTTAAGTTTCCCAGCAGATGAGCACTGCGGCAGATTAAAGCAAGTTCATGTTCTGTGTAAGTGTTTTAAAGCACAAGGATTTCTGTACAAAAATAATCATTTTATACCTCTTCTGGGCTCCATCTCTTGGAGACTTACCATGGGCCAGATTTTGCTCCAACCGTTTCTCTTTGTTCTCAAAAAGGTGACAGTAGAGAGCATAGCTGGTTTGCAAGTAACTCTTTTGGGCAGTCATTGGAGTCTGGGTCCTTTTTGGTCAAATTACCATTGTTGTGGATGGTGGATCTCGAAGAGGTCTAGATGATAAGTGATTATATGTTCCTCACCCATTAGCACGGATCAGATCTCAAGGTCTTGGGTCCATTTGGCAAATGCATTATGTGAGACAGTATATATTCTCCATGATGGATCATTTGATCTAGGTGTCACTTTTTAATTAAATACCCCAGAATGATGGTCCTCACTAAATAACCTCAAGGTATGGTGAATCTTCATTTGTCTCATCTCTAACCTTTGGAAAGGCTGCCATAGATTAGTTTGAGCACCTGGGTGGGTTATTAGATCCTCATGAGCAGGAAGGTTTTGTAGATAGAGAACAGAGATGACCTTGGAGAAGTTATCTGGAGATCATTAGCAAAAAAAGAGGGAGGGAAAACAGGAAAGGATGCGGAAGAAACTCAAGACTGGCTTGTCTTGATTCTCTCTAGTATAAATAGAAGGGAAATAAATTATATTATTATAGCCTGTATCAAGAGTTCCAATATTTTGTGTGGTGTCACTTTCTTGACCTGGACTATCTTGAACAGCTGATAGGTACATCAAGAAGTCTTCTATTTTGAGCCTTCCCTGGACTTTCTTATGGGGAGACTCCAGGAAGTTGTGCATTTCTCCAGATGTTGTGAAGTCCAAGGACCCAACCCGTGATTTTCTTTTATAATATAATGAGAAAAGTGAATGCTGAAGGAAAAACTCACCTTGGCACGTGTGTGAAGAGAGAAAATGTCTTTCAGACCTGGGTGGAATAAAAGGGGTTTATATTGGATTCCCAGTTGAAAACGGAAGCAAGGTGTGTCAAAAATGAACTTACACAGGTGAGTCATCCATCTCCACCTTAGATGGATAGACTGATTGGAATTCAAAGTTATCTGCGCAGCACCTTTTTTATAGACAGAGGATCCACAGCCAGGTAATTGTGGTCCTCTCTGCGATTTCTGCAAGAAGGAAACATCTTGGCTTCCTCCAGCTCTTTTTGAAAAGCAAAGCCCTTTTTAATTAAAATGGCCAATAGGGAACAAGGTCTGAACTTCCCCATTTCATTGGCTTCAAAGGGACACCTTCTTTTACAGCCTTCTGTTACTAAGATAATGGCTTGTCCCTTCTTGGCCTAATAATTTAATAGCCTAGATGTCCAAAAATAAGCACTCACAAATGTCAAGATGCTTTTATCCTTCAGTGCTTCCTCCTTCCCCACTTGGTGTTTTATGACATGAGTCAAACAAAAGGATATTTCATGTTTTGACAGCTTCTATCAAATACTTCATCCCTCTAAACCATCCTTCTCCTTCTCCTAGCAATTCCAAATGGGTTGTTTCGTTTGGATGGAAAAAAAACGGGGGGAGTATTGTTTCTGTTTGCTGCTCCTGGAGAGAGCTATATTGATTTATTAGGGTTTAGTTGCAGGAAGAGTAATTCTTTACAATTTCCAGGAGATTATTTTCATGTTTCTCCACATCTCTCTGCATCACACCATGCGAGGAGGGGTAATGGTATGCGGGAAAGACCTTGGGACATTGGAAGAAGAGATGCTGCTAAGGGAATGGTCAGATAAGAGACAACAAGAGAGAACAAAGAGTGGAGCAAGAGGCTCAGGAGCGACCATCCCTAAGTTATTGGACTGAAAAGATGACCAGGGAAGGATTGTATTTCCAGACTTATGAGATTCTGTCAATGTAGCTTTACAATAAAGTAGAATTAGTCATCTGGTCATGTTTTTTGTCTGTTCTACCTGGTAAGGCTGATAGGAAGTTTTCAAAGCAACTCATATGTTTCTCTCATTGCACATCTTACATACTTGTTCTTTGTGGGCATCATGGTATCTCAAGGCATCATCCCTGGTCTTCCATTTTTTATTTACTTTTTACATGGCCACCCAATTCAAACAAGGTGACTCTAAATGGCTTGCAGTTACAAAAAATAACACTAATCAGCTGTTTGTTTGTTTATTTATTTAATTTATATGCCGCTGAAATCCAAAGACTCTCGGCGGCTAACAACAATAAAAAACAATAATTAAAACCAAAACCATCCCTTAAAAGACCATCAGGAACTGGCAATTATTACTTTACCCAGATGGAGATGCCTCTTTTTAAGGCTTCACCCTTCAAGGTTTTTAAATCCTTTCTAAAGTCCAGCAAGGTCAGTGTGTTGTATGTCTAGGGGGAAGGTCATTCTGTCATTCCACTGAGGTTCTCTTGCATCCATCCAATGATCCACTGCCAAGATAAATTACTTTTTTCTTCCTAGAAATCACATGGATCCCTTATTTTTACAGTATCGTAAACTCATTATGTCCCAACATCAAGTCTCACATAGCTTCCTGTCCTGTTCCAGGACTTTCAGACATTCAACAGTCTCCTCCTCATGTCTCCTTGTCAGAACTATGATGTGGGAAGAAAAACTTATGTTCCTTGCCCAGAAATTGCTTTCTCACTTAGGATCTCAGAAGGATTTCCACAATTCTTCTTTATTATGGTGCAAAGCTCAGGAAAAGGTCCAATAATACAAAATATATGCAGCTCAGAGTTGAAGACTGTTGGGTTCTTGATGTTCTCAGTGCTTGGATGTTATCTTACAGACATTTCATTACCAGGATGGTAACATCATTAGGGCATGAGTTTGGTGGCTGTTTCCACATACCAATTTGCCTTGCCAGTCTTGGTGGGGATATGGTTTCTTCCTTGATGGTTCCTTGATTAGGATAGGGTCCCTTCCTTGATTGTTTGTGTTGCCAATCAGAAAAAAACTTACTGGGCTGGAAAAGAAGCCTTGAATAAAGAGCGATGTTGGATCAAGTGGGCTGATGTCAGGACCCTGGACAGTGCAATATTGGCTGAGAATTGTTGTCCCAGCAAAGTTGCAAAGATTTCTAAGACTGTAGGAAGACCAACTCTGTTGTGTTTGCTTTCTTTCATCTTAGGAATTACCAGTTTCCTTAAATGTGAGTTGTTCCAGGTGCCTCTTAGCTCTTAAAATACTGTTTGAAATAGGAGAGACCTAGTGCTTTCCATATTCCTAAAACTGAGTAAGGCTTTCTGAGCTGGCATTCCCTAATTTGTATTGAGGCAGGTTTGTTACTGATGTGAACATTTCCTTAAAATGGAGAGAGGTTTCAGGAATTTCATTAATGTCATTAGCTAGTTTTGCATCCTTGTCTGCAAACCTTTAATTATTCCACTAGTGGCAATCTTAGCAGGTTCTGTATTGTGCATATTTTGTGAGTCTCTGTTGCTCAAAGATATCTTTAGAAGAAGACACTCATTACTTTGGTGGGTTTGTGTTTTTCTTTTGTCAACATGGTGCTGGAATAGGGAGGGGCCATATTTTTGAAGCAGCTCAAAGCAAGCTCTAATTGTGTGGAAGGATGTTGAAGGGACTTAGCTAATCTGGTAGTCTACCTATTTTAATCAGTTACTGCAGATCAAAATATTTCCATTTTCCTCTTTTCCCCGCTTGCATAATTTCTAAATCATTAAATGTGCTGAATTCAAATTTCCCAGTGCTACCAATCAACATTGGCTCGGAGTGTAGAGGAACATTTTTTCAACCACATATTGATTGGCAAATGTGTCCTGAAACTTTTTTTAAGCATTTGATTCCATTTTCCAGATCTTTGTCTTTTTCCTTTCCTTATTGATCTGCTGATTTCTCTTTTGAACTAAACTAAGTGGCTTCATTTTTCTCCTTTTATGAGCAAATCCTTTAATGGCTTATCCCAAAAATATTTGTTATTGCTACTGTAAAGCTTGGTGGAATTTTCTGCCCCAACTTTGATGGGCCAGGGAAATGTTTTGTTTCTGGGTAAATCCCCGTTGAGATTCAAGTCAATCTCTTGTGGAAACAGGGAAGGCAGGAGGAAAATGTGCCTAAAAACAGATTTTCTTATTTGCTCATTTCCAAACACGTGCTGTCTATCAGTGGTTACACATATTGTTATCAAGCTTTGGCTGTTCAAAACTTCGTGCAGTGTTTGTTATCCATGCATACCAAACACCTACGGGTGTCAGACGTTCACAGAACATGCTGTGTTTACCCTGTTCTTTTGACAACATGTGTTAGTGTCATTAATGGGCAGTTTACTCCAATGCCTCCCCCGAGCTGAATGAATGCCTGCATGGGTCTTAAACCAAGTGGCATGTTTATATGGGTGGAAAATCATGAAAAGGACCTTGAGTGCATGTTTTTGGAACAAGATTGTGTGTAGCTTCTCCTCTCTAAAGGAAAGTTGTGTTTCATGAAATGTCCTGGCAAGGTTGAAGTTTGCAGTCCATAGCATCTTCAGAATGGAGTGAAGATCCTTAAAACCACAGTGCTGGCTCTAGATTCATGACTGGCTTGCTTTACTGTGGTTCACTGAATAAGCCATAGTTGACTAGATTCCACGTATCATGGGAAATTAATCATTCTCTAGGTTTGCACAATCTACTGAATCCTAAATTAAATTTGCACAACACAGACGTGCAATTAAGCTTAGAATAAGCTTAATACAGTATTATCAAAATAAACTGTTTTGTGAATTCAACCACTAGGCCCTTAAATGATCTAATGAAGGGTGTTTGATCAAACGGAGGGGACTCTGATATGATACGATGCCTCCAAGTTAGGACATGCAATAGAAAAACTGAAGGGAAGTGTGTTGGTCGAAGGTAATATATCCATGATTGTCCATGATGGTGAGACAAGTGACATCACAACACAAGTGAAGTGAATTATGCTGTTTGCATGATGATGTCATAACATGGCATCATAGCTTCTACTAAATACCTATGATCTAATTGGCAGTAGATGAACAGTATGAACAGTAGATGAAGCTGGCTGAGATAAGCAAGAATCTTTTGCAGAACCCTTCCAGCATTCTTGTGAATGAAACCAACTGATGGCCAAAGGCACATCCTCTTTTTCTTTGAGTTGGGTTGTATTTGTGTAGATGTGTGGGTGTAAAATAATTGACACTGAAGGACACTGGTGTACAAAACATAAATTAAGTATGTGTTCTTCTCTGCCTCGCAGGTAACAAAAATGGTCAAAACCGTCACAACTAGAACTGTGCGCCAAGTCCCTCTTGGTCCAGATGGCCTCCCTGTGATGGATGGTTCATCTCCCATGGGTAGTTACACTGACTCCATAGACAGAAGGCACGTCAAGAACGGAGAGCGATACATCACACCCCAGGCATCGTCCACCTTGACCCGAGCTTACAACAGCTATAGTGATTCCTATCCTGAGAGTCACGATGGCCAATATCGTTCCTTTGTGAGCCACAATGGCTACGGCGACCACCCTGACAACTACGGAAGCTTGTCTCGGAGTGTCAATTACCGACCACATTATGCCTACGTACCTGGGAACAATTATCGGCCAGAGGATGGTAGTTTCACTTTGCCAAGCAGAAGGGATAACTATGGACCTTTGGCACAACCCCAGGTGCCAACTGGGAGCAATGCAGACTTGAATCGCTCTCAACCAGAACGATTTCAACCAGAGCCATATGGGCTGGAGGATGATAATCGTAGTCTTGGGGTTGATGATGAAGGATATGAACTTTGTCCAGAATACTCAACAGTGAATCGGAGAACGTCAGCTGGGATCCCTGAGAGAGGGAGACCTCACAAGGGAAGGTAAAAGCATTGTTAGATGGTTGATGGTGCGCAGTTTCTTGTATGTTTCTTGTCTCTCAGTAGCAATGGAAATCTGCTTGGTTTGCGCTTCCAGGAGTGGTTGAGGGCTGATGGTGGAGAAGCCCTCACTACTGTATGCCACAGTTAGCATAAGGTTACATATGGTACCTTATCAGTACATTTCATGTTTATCTGTGGTCTCCGTTCCTACAGTATTTTAAAAAAATAGTGAGGCTTTGGAATGGCAACAATACCACAGTAGCAGGAGTTTCCCAGTAGATGAGTGCAACTAGGCAGATACTTCGATCCAAGCCCAGAGTTTAATCACCAAAAGTTGGTAAGATGCCATCTGTGTCATTCACCTCTCATTAAGTTTTTCTGCTCAAGGACGGCTGTATTCACACTGTACCAGATCTGTTAAATATTTGGAGATGCTATGCGCACAACAGACAAGTTTGATCAGGGTTAACCTTGAAGCAGTTTTGGGAGACTTAGTGAATTGTCTGAACCCATCCTGCTTAGTCCTTGACATATGGCCATTAGTTTAATGACTGTTTGAAGTTACAATGGTGCTAAAAAAAAGTGTCTGACAACCAGGCCTCCCACTTAAGACCATCACGATGTCCCTGCAATCCCATGATGGAATTTAAATGCTTGGCAGCCAGCATGTACTGTATTTATAATGACTGCAGCATCCCAGGTTTAATGACCATGTGATTTACTTCACAACTGGGTTGATTCACTAAACAACCATAGCAAAATGTCATAAAATGGGCACAACTCACTTAACAACTGCCTTGTTGTACAATGGAAATTCTGGTCCCAGTTGTGGTTGTAAGATTAGGACTGCCTGTATGTTGCTGATGCATTTGCACTTCTAAAGCATTGGAGACTTTTTATTTATTAAATTTGTATGCCGTCAAAATCCGGAGACTCTCGGTGGCTAACAACACTAAATAGTTAGATTGTTTTTATATTCAATCAAGGAAGTTTTATCAAGTAATTTAATTTGAATGCACCTTGTTGAAACAAAAAGAAGTATGTGCAAGGTCTGTTGTTGAAAGCACCTTCTCTCACGACTTCAGGAATTCTCAAAGCAATTTTTACATGAATAAATTATCCTCTGTCTTTCACTGCTGAGGAATGTCTGGCAATAGGTAATGATCTATATGTAATGATGAAGGTCCCTGTTATTAACCCTTGGTTGCATAGGTATTTTTCTGAAATATATTTTATCTCTTTTCCTGACAAGCAAACTCTCTGCTCAGCCAAAGGTGGTAGATTGGATCCCCCTCAAACCTGTTGAAAAAAATGGGATGAGGTCCCACATTTTCTGGCAAAATTCATTCAACACTCTATAGATGGATCCACCCTCTATTCACTTTCCCCTTCTGCTTTGGTTAATGGTCGGAGGATAGAATCAGACTATGTAGTAGGGACTCAGGTCCCCACTTAGCCAGGATGCTGAAAGAATTATCTTGAGTCAGGGGCACATTTTCAGTCTAAACTGTTGAAAATCGTGAGATACTAGATGAGTATCCTCGTTACTTGATCCTAATCATGACCTCAAGAATGCTGGTTTGGTGTAGTGGTTAAAGCACCTGGCTAGAAACCAGACAACCATGAGTTCTGTCTTAGGCACAAAGCCAGCTGGGTGACCCTGGGCCAGTCCTTCTCTCTCTATCCTAGGAAAGAGGCAATGGCAAATCACTTCTGAAAAACCTTGCCAAGAAAACTGCAGGGACCCCTCCGGGCAGTCTCCACAAACCAGACATGGTCCAACAAAAGAAAAAAAATAATCTCATACATTTATGAGTCTATCTAATACTTATAAGGGAACATGTACTATGCTAATCCTTCTAGACCCCTTGATTAATTTCCCTCCATGGTTAACTTGGTAGTTTGCTGCCAAATTTTGATGAGATGATCTTGGCATCCACCCATATTATGACCCTCTCCAAAGCCACATGAGATCATGCCATGAAAATTGGGCAAGAAACTGCCAAAAACAGGGAAATTTAGTCCAGCAGTGTTGTTATACCTGCCATAAACTTAATTCATCTTGAAAAGAAAGGAAAAAAAGCCATTTTAGCCAAAAACACAGAGAGATTAAGGACCTAAAATAGAACCAACATTGCCCTTCCTTCCTTCCTTCCTTCCTTCC
>JANHZU010011039.1:163338-177382 GCA_032468055.1 Acrochordus granulatus | reverse complement strand
CTTCCCCTCCCTCCCTCCCTCCCTCCCTCCCTAAATATTTGTCTTGTCTTGTCCTTACTCTGGGCTGGTTTGATTACTGAAGCTCAGATTGTATCCTGTAGACATCTGAAAGTGAAGAAACAACTTTAACAATACCAAGACTCCCCTTCTCAGTTAGCAACATGGGTTCCAGTTTACATGATAAACTGTCTATTTCTGCTAACTTCTGAAAATATCCATTAGTGGACTGTCAGCTGTCAAGATATCACTGCTTTGCTACAACTACCCAGATATCTCTTTCTCTGCTTAGTGACATGTTTGGCTGATTTACTGTAGTTTTTCTCTTCTCTCTGCTTTCTGGGTATAGCAAGGTTGGACAGAGGAAGAGTGTCCAACAGCTTTCCTCCCATTTAGAAATGAGTGAAGGGATTGATTTTCAAGAACTCTTGAAAGGTTAATAATTCTACTGATAAATGAAACCTGGCCCATAGATAAACAACCCAGTGGGCAGAGGATTGTTGAAAGCCTATGTTCTGGGGAGTATTTTGAAACAAACCAAGATGGTGCCATCTTTTCAACAGGAGCATCACTCATTGTGGGATGGGCCTACCTGCTCTGATTGCCTCTTGGATTAATTATCTGTGGGAGAAGGAGGGGCTGAGCCAGGAGTGAATAGGGGATCAGTTTGGAGTTTCTGCACATGCACAAATGCCAAAGGACCAATTCCTGGTGAAAACCTTTAGGCTTATCTGGGAGATCCAGGTGTTTGGCTGGCAGTTGGAGAAATGCTTGTAACCTTGCAGCTTCAATAAACCTTTAGATTAGAGCTGAACTGTCTGAGCCTGCTTCTTCGAGCCTCACGCTACCTGAATATATTTATTTATGCAGCCGTTTATATTCCAGTCTACTTTGTAAGTCTCAGGCTGGTTTACAGTTTGTCAGAAAATGAAATCAGCCCTATACCAACATAAGAAAAATAATAGTTACAGAAGTAATTCAAATCCATAAATAATTCAATTTGCATAAGAAGCCCATCAGAGCAATATGGACTTAAAGTCTAGAAGAAGAAAACAAGACAGAAGGTAAAAGATTTCATGACATGATGACCACCAACAAGAAAGGGCAGCTCTGTATCCCCGATGCTTTCACCTCACATGGAATATGGACCTGCAGCTGCCCTTTTGGGATGAATGCACAAGATGCTCCTGGTTGAGAGAGATGATCTTGTGATACAGACATGCTAAGCTGGTTTAACAGGTTAAACCAGTATCTTGTCTTGGCTGTTATTGGCAATCCATTCCACGATCAAAACATAGGTGTACACCTACTTTGATGGGGCATGGTGGCTGGGCAATTAAGATGCTGGGCTTGTTGGTCAGAAGGTCAGCAGCTCGGCAGTTGGAGACTCAAGCACTGCCATGTAACAGGGTGAGCTCCTATTATTTGCTCCAGCTCCTGCCAACCTAGCAGTTGAAAGCATGTAAGAATGCAAGTAGACAAATAGGAGCCATCTTTGGTGGGAAAGGCAACTAGTGTTCCATGCGCCTCGGCATATAATCATGCTGGCCACATGACTACAGAAGTATCTTTGGACAATGCTGGCTCCCTCGGCTGTGAATCAGAGATGAGCACCACCCCCTAGAATCAGACATGACTGGCAGGAGAAACCTTTACCTTTAAACCCTTACTTTATCTTTTCTTTTCCATTCAGACATGGCCAAGTTTTCCTACTGAATGCAAGTCATCCCACACATTTTTTATTACAATAGACACTAAATCTGGAATGGCATGGGTTTAGTTTTGATCTGAAAAGACTGACAGTTCAAGTTGGACTGAAAAGGAAAGCAACTGAGATTCCAGCAGGAACGGGGAAAATGCCCACAGGAAAACTATGCTGTTTATGCTTCACATGGTGTTTGGTGGGCACCACAGGAGTATGAGAGAAGTTCTTTAAAGCAAGCAGTAGATACTTTGTTCATTTTCAGTGATAGGATGATAAATTTTGAAGTGTGAATATTGGACTTAACACAGCTTGTGTTCTTCAGATCTGTTGAGCTTCAGCTCCCTTGTATCTTAGCCTGCATGGCCAAAGTCAGGGATTATGAACATTGTATTAGAAGAAGACCATTGGAATCTAGGAATCTAGGTCAATATTTGCTTCTTCAAAGGTTAACCTTAATGATATGAGTTATGAGAGTTCTCACCTAGTCAGTGTAAAACAGTATCTATCCAATCATTGGACATTTGTCCAGTGGAAAAAAAGCCAACCCCCTCAAAAGTGGGGACTAAGTTACATAGGATGGGAAGATAAACTGTATCTAAGAAGTCTTGTGTACATGAGATATGTCCTTGAAGAGACAGCAGTTGCTCAATTTTTTTCATTATGGCTTCCTGATGTTCTTCAAGAAATGCTCCTCATCAGAAGGTCTTGATTTCTGGTAAGCTGATCCAAATGAGTCATTCCTTGTGATTCCAAATAAGAGTAATAGTGAAAGTAGGCTTTTGAAAAAACAGATTGCCTCTTTTATTGGGGAAGTTTTAATTAGTGTTCTTGCACCAGACAGGGTGTTGATCTCATTAACCTAAGTGACCCTTTCTAACACTAAGATTCTGATTTCTGATGCCTCCTGGTCTTTATGAGCTAAATTATGCTCAAGGAATCTTGTTTCCTCTGCTCGCACACTGCAGAGTAATCCACTTGTATTCAGTGATAATTCCAGCAGACTTGTCCTAATTGTGGGTTGCCGTTTTCCACTGGTCTCTAACCAGGCAGGTAGCTAGTCATCTGCATGTTGCTCCCTTCTCTCACTCTTTCTCTTTCTCCTCACTCTTGACCCAGTTTCTGAACAAGCTCACATTTGAATATAGATTGGGAGGTGGTAAAAGCAATGAAACAGTTGGTTCAGAAAGCGCCGCAAATATAAATTGGTGCACAAAAGCAGATTTCCTTCTTCTTGCATGCCTGGAAATTTCTATGCCAAGGTGATTGCAAAAGAAAGACAAAGCTGCATCTGAGCAGAGATTCAAGAAAACATTCAATATCTGGAATGACAAACCTGAAGCATCTGAGAATCTACACCGATTGATCACCAGGGTGTAGTATACACTGATGTTCCCAAGCCATAGACCTGTTGTGTCTGATCCTGGATATAATATATACATCCATTTTGATTACTACCCAATGATAGTCCCTGCCCTTCACACATTTATTGAAGCTTCTTTTGCTTATTCAAGTTGGCATTTGTCACTAGGTCTTGTAGAAGCAAATCCTGTTTTAATTATGCATGGAGAGAAAAAGGCTATAATCTTCTGCTTCTCATAAAGATTGAGCAGATGGCTTTAGATGGTCCACAGCATGTCATGGAAGTATTAGATCTCATCTGCAGCTGTTCCCCCACAACTGGCATTGAGTGATATACTGCCTTTGAACATGGGAGATTGGTATTGTTCTCTTGGATGATTACCTTTAATAGTACTGTCTGCCATAGACTAACTACATCTATGCCTTGCCTGCCTTCACATTTCCTGCTAAGCCTAAGCCATGGTTGAACAAATAAGCCACAGTTGACTGAGGCCACACAACATGCAAAGCCTTAAGCTTTGTTTTTAGACCTCAGCATGCTAAGCCAAAAGCAAAGAAACCATCAGATAACTTAATATGATATGTAAATTGAATCTCTGACTCAATTTTGGATAAGGGAGCATTAGACTGAGTTAACCCATGATGTGTGAAATCAGACTGTGATCGTTGAAATGATCAGAACTCAGCGGTAAATCATAAACAAGTAGGGAATGAACTTTTGGGTTGAGTACTGAAGAACTTTCTAGACATAATTTGGGATGAACAGATGAAAGTCTGAAGTGCTCTAGGCTAGGATACTGTGTTCCTACTTCTCAAAATATAAAAAGGGGGCTCACTGGCTGGGGATAATTTATCTTGATGATACCCAGTAAAGTCAATGATCTACCATTAAGACTAGATGGACTATCCATGAAGTTGCCAGGAAGTCAACATAAGGAGACTTTTCCTAGGATCAATAGGTGCTTCCGATACATGCTGATTTTGATAGGGAACCCAGTGTAAGAACAGATGAAGAAAAGGGTTAGTGTTCTCTCTCTCTCTCTCCAACATCTCTTCTGTGGCTGGTTTTAAGCTTAACAAACGAACAAAAAAACTATCACAACTCAGGAGATGAAGATTGATTTGATTGGAACGCATCCTTTGAATTTTAATCATGTTTTGCAGATTGATTCCTCTCCAAAAGTCCACATAAAAACCTCTTTAGTTGATCTGTCCACCTCACTTTTCATAGGAGACTGACACTCTTTGGCTTGCGTAGAGTAACATGTCATCTTCTTCTATCATCAGCCAACCAAAACTTTATCAGCCCCAACACACCCTAATAGAAGACGGTGACTTGTTGGGGAAAACCACAGGACTTATAGAAGTGCTTCTCAGGTGCGAAAGATCAAGTCCACATGTAAAGGTTCAAATTAACTGATTTATTACTAAAGTCTATGCACAAGAATCTTCTCAACTAACAGTCAGTACTTGGTTGGTGCTAGATGAGGTTCAACAGCAGTCAAGAGGGTTGGACTCAATTTGTCCAATTAATCCTCTTCTACAGTGCTAGAAATACATATTTTAAGTAGTTGAGCCATTTTTTGGGGGGAGGGGGCAGGAGGATTTCCTATCTTACATTTATGTTAAGTTGCCCATCCTCTGTTTCCATCAGAAATGTGAAGACTACCAATCAGCATCAAGTCCTTCAGCACCAAGATGTTTCCTTCTTGAAATATCTTGTATTGTCAGTGTTCCACCACCAGCCATCACCTCCGTGTTTCGTCTGTTGAGAGGGCTGCCTCTTGGCTTTTTTCAAATGGATTGAAACAAAAACCGGCTGAATGTCTCTTTAAGGAGTATTTTTAGAAAGGAAGATTTATCCTCATGAAAGCAGACCTGTGAGCTTGCCTTATTTATAACTCTTGTGAGTTTTCCATGCTGAAATTGCTAAGTTTGATGAATTGTATATTTACCTGTTGTTCAGCTGAAGAGAGATTGTTTTTATTTCTGTAATATCGCGCGATTGAATGGGAGGATATTGGCCTAGTCTGCATTTTGAGAGCTGCAGAATGGATCTATTATACCACTTTGATGAATGGCTTTCTTTGGAACTCCTGTGAAAATTCTTCGGAATTCCATTTTTGTCTGTGAATATCTGCGTATCATTTTAAAATACACATATAAGTAATTTATTCTTTTTGAGAAAGATATCATGATTCATACATTATGCAAGGGCACCTTATGGCTTGTTCACGTTGAGTGTAGTGTCACAACTCTCTGTGATTTATTCAGTCAGCTTAGTTAAGCAAAGTGAATTTTCCACAATGCCTGGAACAACTGTTTTCTCAGAATGTGGCAGGAACTTAGGCCGGTTGGCATTTCTGGAGATGTTTAGAAAGTATGCTCACCTTACAAGGAGGGTCTGTTCTGTGGGAATGATCTACATGTTAAACTGCAGCAGCCACTCTGATCTATGTATGCATTTATATTAAATTTCTATACCGTAAATGACTCTGGGCGGTTTACCACAACAAAGTGATTCTGGGTTGTTTACATGGGGGACAACCAAAGTATAGATAATCTCCCCACCCCACCCCCCAAAAAACTCTGTAAAATTCATGTTTACGCCATCCCTTTATCTAGATAAATGCATTTCCATAATGGCCTCTTTCTTCCTTCTTTAGTGTTTGTCCTCTTAAGAGGAGGGGTCTGCTGTATGGGTTTACTGGGCTCACCAGGTTTTAAAATTGCAAAAAGAATCTTCCATCATAACCATGCTCTGTGCTTCCTGAAAACAATATTTCCAAGGGGCAGTGTTGTTTGAAGGGCAGTCCCGGTAAGAGCTGGTGGGAAGCAGTGGGGTCTCTAATCCTGTTTGTTTGCGATCATGGGCTCACTGACAAAGGCTTTGGTTGATAGGAGCAAAGACCGAACAAAGACATTTGGGAAGGAATTTAATAGCAGGGCAATGAATTATTGGGACTCAGGCATTGCTTGCCAGCATCGTTTCTCCTTCCAAGAACAGGGTTTTCTCTTGTCAGTAGGCTGCTCTGGTTTGGATGATGGATTCCTCTAAGCCATCTCTGGAAGAGCAAAAATATATGTGCAGTGTGATATTGAGTGTGATCTGTACATTAGTGTGATGTTCCTTTACTGATGTCCTTATGTGCGCACCGATCAGAGAGCTAGAGGTGGCAGATGTGCGGAAGACTCATGGCCCATCTTGTTGCTTGCAGTCAGCAACTCACAAAAGTCAAAGAAGCTTTAGCAAGTCTTTGTCTGGTAATGCGGAAGACCCCCAATCACATCTACCTTCCATCTTCTTGGCAGTTTGTTGTGGGGTTCTTTAGTCTTTGTGCTTTGAAACACATAACAATCACTGTGAAAATTTGGAAGAAGGATCACTCCGAGATCACTCTCTGAAAACGGTGGTCCCTGAAAGGTGACGTTGGTGCTGCAAAAGTCCTTAGAATAATCAGCCCCACGAGGTAGACCCGAGTAGGAAATCACTGGAAGACTACTTTTATTGAGATGGGCTAAAATAATAGAATCTCACAAGTCTGATTGTGCTGTACCCCCTCTTTCTTATAATTCAGTGATTTAGGGAGTGGTCTCTCTGAACCATTTCTGAATGTTAGCTGCACATCCTGGATTTTAAAAATGCTTTAGTCCTTTTCATCTATGCATCAGCTTCTTCATATTTCCATCAGAGTCATTTTTTTCACTTTCTAGACCGAGTTGATGTGATGGAATAAGCAGCTGGGGGCTGGAGGATGTCAGCAGTAATACTGCAGCTTCCCAGGAAGGAAGCAGCACATTCAGACAGGGACCCAAGATAAGAGATTGCACAGTCCTAAACTGGATGGTGGAAAAGGTAGCCATACCCTAAAATCTCCCAGAATAAAACTGTTAGGTTAGGAGGTTATAGCTTTAGTCTGGCAAGATTCTGTCTATTAGATATAAATGAATAAAGATCTGGACTGAAGTGGTTCTCATTGTGGGGTTTGGGCCTGGCAGTTTGTTTTGGGGAAGTATAATGACATTTCTCCAGACAACTACCTTTCCTTTTCTCTGGATTTGGAACGGAAAGAAGCATGCTTTCTCTCTCCTCCTGATTTCGTTTTGCCTAATTATGAACCATTCACTGGAACAAACCCATTTCTTCTTTCTACTATCGCTGTCCCTGGAGCAAAGAGGAAGGAAGTAGATAAGAAGGAGACCAGTTGCTTGGAGGCTCAGCTGGGAAACCCAACTGGGGGTTGAAGCAGATGCCATGTGTCTCTCTAGGGTGTTGCGGGATGCACAATTAAACCTGCTGAATTTAAGAAGGAAGAAACAATTCAGGTTTGGAGCCCGATTCCAAGCCAGGCTTAATGCATGCTCATGTCATTGTAAATGAGAGAGAAGCCTAGTTTAGCTCTATCTCAGCATTCCCTAATGTTGAAGGAAGGCTTTTTTGCTTCTTACAAGAAAAAATATTAATATGAATGTAACATTATCTTTCTTTATGCTGAAGAATGGAAACAGCTCCCCTGCATAAAAGCAGACATAATGGCTGTTGAGACACTGTAAATCGCAACCCTGGAAACTGATGAATTATACATATTGCAATAAGGGTGTCAATAAAAGGTTTCTCTGGCTCCTTTCTTCCCTTCTCCTTGCTTTCTTCATATTTGACTTCCCTATTCACTAAACTTCCTGCTCAGTTTATTATAGGATTAAAAAAAAATCAAAGTTATTATTGTAATCTGACCAGATCCTTTGTCGGGTGGTGGACTCGGAAGTAATAATTTTTTACTTTCCACTTTTGGCTCTGCTCATATAATCCAGGTTTAAGTGGGGGATGAAGTCATTTGGAAATGAAGGGAAATGTCTATGTGCAGTTGAGTTCATTGCTATTCTCCAAAGCCAAGAAACAAAAACGCACAAATTTGGCATTTTGCTATAGTTTTGTCTTGGCTGAAAAATGTGCCAATGATGGCTCTGGGGTTCCTGCATTATTAAGCCATGGTTCATTTAATCCTGGCTTTGTATAAATCATGAAGCCTGTTGCAAAGGCTGGCTTCCCACCAGCTGTGAAACTGGGTATTCTCCAGGAATTCTGTGACCACCTAAATAATGAACAGATTCTCCTACCTTGAATAACAAGCAGTCATTTGCTCTTCCTGAACAAGCTGACTGTGGAGCATAGTCTGGCAATGATCTAGCTGGTCATGTGTAAGCCACCTTTGCGGGACCACTGTCAGCACATGCTCCATGGAGAGGGATGTTCTCCAGCAGCCTTTCTATTCCCAGCAATGGCTCCTGCAGCACCCACCCACTCTTGAATGCTGCCCAAGGCAATCCAGCTGCTGCTCCCATTGCCACGTCTGGGTGCCTCCCCTCCTGATTTCAAGGAAACATGGCTCAAAATTCTCTGCAAGCTCACATTGTTGGAAATCTGCAAGCTTGGAGACAGACTAAGTAATCTGCACTTATTTGGACAATTGCTTGGCCCAACTGAGGTTCAGGTTGGTTTTCTCCTAAACCAGCTGGCCAAGCATGTAGAAATAGCAAGTGCAGGTAGCTTGGCCTGAAATAAAAAGAGATGTGACTTTTTACTTCTCAGCCTAAGAACACAACTCATCTCTTGCTGTTGTTGCTTTCTCGACAGGAGCTACGAGGATCCGATTGAGAGCGAAATTGTCAACGAGCGGATTCCATACTTGCACGGCAGCTATGCAGCACCTTTAGCTCAACCTGAAAGGGGGAGCATGGCCAGTATTGACCGTCTGGGCAAGCGCTCCCCTTCCATTGACAGCATCCGCAAAGATCCCCGGTGGCGCGATCCGGATCTCCCTGAAGTCATTGCTATGCTCAGCCACCCCATTGATCCAGTCAAGTCAAACGCAGCAGCCTACCTCCAACACCTCTGCTATGAGAACGATAAGATCAAGAAGGATGTGAGACATCTCAAGGGCATTCCCATCCTGGTGGGTCTGCTTGACCATCCAAAGCCTGAGGTGCACCGCAAAGCATGCGGGGCCCTCCGGAACATATCCTATGGAAAGGATAATGAGAACAAAGTAGCCATCAAGAATTGTGATGGGATCCCAGCTTTGATCAGGTTGTTGCGCAAGACGAGCGATATGGAAGTGCGGGAACTCATTACAGGTCAGTGGTTTCTTCTTCTTTTTCTGGAAGGGCTTTCATACATCTTTGGGCAGGTCTTGTCAATGATTTTCTGATGTTTCCAATCCAACTTCTAACTAGGTCTGACCCTGGATAGCATTTTGGGAAAGAGGCTCAGGATGGTTGTCATCAGTTATATGTTCTTGGAATACTACAAGTCCCTTCAGTTCAACTCACTCCCCATACTGAGATCATGAAGTCTACTGCTTCTCACCTTGAAGAAACACCACATTCTACTTTTGGTCCACTCCTAGAGTGCAGCTTTCATGGAGGAACCTCCATATCTTCCTGAGAATAGTAGTGAAGGCTCTTCTTAGTGGGGGGTGAGAATCAACATCCACTTGATGTTGGGGTCTCACTTGTGCACATGTAAAGTAACATGATGGGTGTTGGAAGGTGTGGTTTCTGTTTGAGTGCCTTTTCCTAGATTAAAACTGGGGTGGTGTGATTGGCAAAGTCACAGCAGTTCTTGGTTCTTGGAACCCGCCACCATTCATAACCTTTTTGTTCCATGCCTCAACTAGGATGTTGTCTCCTAGGTCTCCACGAGAACATTGTATCTCTGTTGATCATTCTCTGATTCTCAGCATAGAGCAGAATGAGAACAAGGCCCCCTAAAGAAAAGAAATCTGATTTGGGAAACCAGCATATGGTCTGACTTTACCCTGAATGAGAAGGCTCGGTGCGGAATAAAAGTTCCCAGTGGAGATACAGTTGCGATGAGCTCATTACATTTCCTTGGAGAACAGCTGGAGAAGCTGAGCAACTGAACTGGCTTTTCGTTCCTCTTGGGGTGGTTTATTGCAAAGTAATTTTTTGGAAAGTTTGAAAATGCTTCTGAGCTTGGTGACAAATAAAGCCCTCAGTCTGTAGAGCAGGAATTCCATGTCTGAAGTCCTCAGTGTGGGACCAGACTTTCCGTTGGGGCCATTAAGTGAGACACCCCTGATTTTATTACCTTTTCGCTGCAGTCGTTAAGCAGATCACACGGTCGTCACACGAATGTGGCTTCCCCCTTGACTTTGCTTGTCAGAAGCCCCCTGTGAAGGTCACAAACGATGATTGCGGGATGGTGCAACCGTCATAAATACATGCTGGTTTGCAAGTGCCCGAATCACAAATAACTGCAGGGAGTTGGTTGTAAGTGAGAGGAACAGGGATAAGTCCCTTTTTTACGATGCTGCTGCACTTAGAACAGTCATGAAAGAAACGGTGGTAAGTTGAGGACTGTCTGCATGCTCACGCTCCCCTCTGGAAACCAAATTGTAGCGGTTGTGCAAGTGATGCAGCTTTGGTTTCCCAAGAAGGCCGTCTCAGGAGCAGGCCTCTTGGTCTTTACTTGCGCCACGGGGCTTTTCGCCGCACTTGCATTGTTCAAAGAAACCGATTATTCAGCTCACGGCTCGGTTACCCTGGTTGTGTTTGGGAATTCGTAGATTTCCTGAGATAGACTGTTCATTTTATCTTATATTATTATAATTTTTTATTTATAATAAAAAGGGAAAGTCATGTCTGACCTGAGGGGGCGATGCTCATCTCCGTTTTTCCTAGCCAAACAACAAAGTTTGTCCGAAGACACTTCCGTGGTCATGTGGCCAGCATGACTACATGCCGAGGCGCATGGAGCGCTGTTACCTTTCCCACCAACGGCGGTACCTATTTATCTATTGCATTTTTACGTGCTTTCGAACTTTTGGGTTTGCAGACAACAGGAGCTCCCCCCGTGACGCGGTGGCGCTTGGGTCTCAAACTCAGGCTGCCGACCTTCCAGCCAACAAGCCCAGCATCTTAACCGCTCGCACCACCATGCCCAGTTTCATGATACTTGAATGCCGCTTCCCATCAGTCACTTGCAAAAGGCAGATTTGCATTTTTTGAAAACTAACGCGCGTGATGACGAGGATGCTGAGCCACAAGGAGCAACAATAGGCCTTTTCTCATTCTTGTGGTCGGTCTCACCACCCTCCGGCAAGAAAGACAAGATTCTCTTAAAACAACATTTTGTGGTATGTTGAAAGAGAAGAGAAATGGATGGGTAAAACTGACGGGTTATGTTTTTGTGATTGTGTGCTGCGTTTCTGCAGCAGTGCCTTTGGGGGACATCTAACTACAACTCCCAGGATCCCCGGCACATTGGAGAATGCTGGGCTGCTTTATAATTTAATGCTTCATCAGTGAGTTGCTTGCTATGTGAAAATGAAAAACGCATGCGCGCGCGCGCACACGCAACCAAAACCTGCTAGTTAGCCAAGGACTTGTTGCTGTTGTTGTTAAATCACTTTGGTGATTTGAAATGAATTTGGGATTAATTTCTCCTTGCCTTCGTCGTGAATGACTAGTCATCAGGAGCTAATTTGTTCTCTTTGAGAAGTTTCTATTATATTAATTTGTTTCAGGGTTAAGCTGATTCTTTTTTTAAAAGGCACATTACTGTAATTGCTGTCGTGCCAAGTATGCGCCTAGAAGCTCTGATGCAGGAAGCCAAATGTATCGGGGAAATAAATACAATGATTAATGCTCCGACGGGAAGCAAGCTTTGGAGTTGTAGCATTTTATTAAAAATGGGGAGGTGGGTTTCAGTCCCGGCTTCCGGCTGCGTATAGATATTCAGATAACCAGATGCAGCTGAACTACCATTTCCAGCATGGCAATAACATACAATCCTGGCTGAATTTCAAGGTGGCCTATGGGTGAGGTGAGGGCAAGGGATAAGCAGTTTGTGTACGCTCAGGGGCACCAATTCTACTAGATTCTACAGTGTTTCTCAACTTTGACAACTTGAAGGTACATGGACTTCAGTTCCCAGAATTCCCCAGCCAGCATGCTCTAAAGATGTGTGGTCTTCAACTCCCAGAATTCCCCAGCTGGCATACTGGCTTAAAATTGCCAAGGCTGAGAAACACTGTATTAGAGATTACAGGTAGTCCTCAATTTACGACTATAATGGAAATTGAGAAAGTGACTTAGGCTTGACCTTCCCTAGTTCTCGTGAAATAGAAGAAGAAGAAAAGGGGAAGAACATTCAGACTTACAAGATTCGGTTATTCTAACCATGTAATAAAAGTCGTATTAGCAGTCATAACTATGGCTTTCCAGCATGGTCTACTTTGAAGAGGCCACACTTGGCCCATGTTGAAGGAGAGGCAGAGCTTCCAGCAGAGTCAGGCCTTGGTAAGGTTGAGCAACAGTACCCCTTAGGGCAGGGGTGTCCAACCTCGGCAACTTTAAGATGTGTGGACTTCGACTCCCAGCATTCCTCAGCCCCCTCTGAGTTGAAGTCCACACATCTTACACCTGTCGAGGTTGGACACTCCCTGCCTTCGGGGCTTATCCTGCGACTCCCAACAGCCATAGATGCAATCCTGAGTGGCTCTCAGGCCTGCCCCGCTGCTGTTTCTGCAGTTCCCATCTAGACACAGCCGTCGTTAACCTGGGAGTAGGTTCATTTGGAAGCATAATGCAGCTGAGCCACAGCAGCTATGTTCCACTCTGTCCACTGAGAGAGGACAGAGATATGTTTTAAATCATCCAAGATCTGTTCCCCGTTTCTGGCTCTGGAGCTGAAATGCCACTTGAGCGTTGGGCGGCTGAAGACAAAATGCCTGTTGGGACGTGTTTTGTCCAACAATATTCCTAAAAGGATTAAAGCCCAAAACCTGTTGCCCTTGGGATATGAGAAGGCCTTGATGGGTTGCAAGGATGACCACGAGCATGAATTCCAGTCCAGATTAGGAGATGGCTCAATTCAGAAGCTTTGCTTTCCCATCTGGTTTTTGAGGTTGGCTTGACAAAGTCAAGTATTGGGGACTGTCTTTCAGACTTGACCTAAGTCAAATTGGACACTCCAGGTTCGGGTGCAAAATAATTGTCTCTGAGTGTAGAACAGCAGTCTTGCGTGTGAGTTTGCGGCTTTCATTTGAGGAAGAAGATCTACCTCTTTTCTTCTTTCCTTGGCTGTTCTTGCAACCTACAGGTAGTCCTTGATTGACAACCATTCTTTTAGCAGCTGGTCAAAATTACAACGGCACTGAAAGTGACTACCACCAGTAGTACTTGTATAATACAGTTCTGTTAGGGCCATGATAATTAGAGTCACATTGCATTCGTTTTGTAACTTGAACCATAGTGCAACCTGTGTATGGTTCATGGTCATTTCTGTTGACTGTTATTCACTGTTTTCTCCTGTTCAAGGCACTCTTTGGAATCTGTCATCTTACGAGCCCCTCAAAATGGTGATTATTAATCATGGTCTTCAAACCCTGACCAATGAAGTGATCATCCCCCACTCAGGGTGGGAGAATGAGCCAAACGAAGATTCAAAGCCGCGAGATGCAGAATGGACCATAGTCTTCAAGAACACATCGGGGTGTCTGAGGTGAGAAGGGGGTCCGTACAATGGTTCCATTGGCCAGCCCAAGTGTGGGAAATGAAGCAGGAATGACATTCAGTTGCACGTAACCATCTATGTTACATCTGTGTTAAAAACATTAGTGGGGAATATCTTTCAGATTAGAACAAGGCTGAATTTTGACATGCCAGTTTTGGGTGAAAAGTAGTTGTCTGCGTGTAGAACCGCCGTCTTGCATTTGAAATAGATAGATATACTTTGGAAGTATTCTAAGCTCAGTATGATTCAGTTTGGAAATCAAAACTTTTTCAGAACGATCGATTGAAACAGCCAGTTTTGGAAGGTATTAGGTATTTCATATTTGAAAAGGCACATTTTCAATACAAAAGTGTTTTGAGTGTAAAAATATTTTTGCACAGCTTGGATACAGTTCTGTAAGATCTGTTGCACTGGGGTATTTCTTCTCAAAATGCTCAGCAATA
>JANHZU010011039.1:141066-151482 GCA_032468055.1 Acrochordus granulatus | reverse complement strand
AAGGACTCATCTCACCCATCTTCAGGTGGTGGCTGAAGATTTGATGTAGAAGATTTGATGTAGAAGTCTCCAGACTTAGTGAGAGTCCTCACTAAGGACTCATCTCACCCATCTTCAGGTGGTGGCTGAAGATTTGATGTAGAAGATTTGATGTAGAAGTCTCCAGACTTCGTGAGAGTCCTCACTAAGGACTCATCTCCCCCATCTTCAGGTGGTGACTGAAGATTTGATGTAGAAGATTTGATGTAGAAGTCTCCAGACTTCGTGAGAGTGGGTGGCGACTGAATTTCTACACAAGCCATGGGTCCAACCTGAGATAAAGCCTTTGCTTTAAAGCAGGAGTGTCCAACCATGGCAACTTTAAGATGGGTGGACTTCAAGCATAGCTGCCTCTGGGAGTTGAACTCCACCCATCTTAGTGTCGCCAAGGTTGAACACCCCTGCTTCAAAGCCAGAAAGTTCTGAGTTTCAACTACTAGTCCAGTGGTCTTAAAGTGGAGAGGATCCCCATCTCCCAAGGTTTGAGACAGTCTTTCTCCGAAGGTGTGCGAAATGAAGCTTCCACCTCCAAGTCTCCTCCTCTGCTGCTCACTGGCTGGCAGTTGTGCCTCCGTGTTGACGGCGCTTGAGTTGGTGAAGATGCAGATATCTCGGAAGGGAAGGGGTGGGACACGCTCCAGAAAAGCCCCCATATGGAATGAGGAAGCTTTTGCTGCTCTTTCCAGATTCTTGGCAAGCCCTAACAGATAAAGCTGAGCTGCGGTCTTTCCCTTTTTGCCATCTGCGACTCGTTAGCCAGAGATGGAACATGGGGGAGGACGCGCAGGGCTCCGGCGTCCCGTGTGGGTTTTCTGGCTTTGAGCGGTAGCGCAGATGCAAAGTGCAAAATATCACTTCCCTCCAGCTACTTTATAAACGGTGAATGCTGGTCTGACGGCTCCTTCCTTCATTGAAAGCTGGAAGTCCCTCGTCTGTTGGCTTGCTATGCCGGTTGCTCCGTTTGAAAAGGGAGCCGGGAGTGGAAAAGAGCCTTACGTGGCTTTAAACCGTGGAAGGGTCATAGCCAGCCAGAGTAGAAAATCCTGGCTTAGGAGAATACAGGTAGTCCTCGACCTAACAACCACGATTGGAACCAGAATTTCCATTGCTGAGCAATGCGGTCGTGAGTCACACTGACATTACGATGTTTTTTCCGGCAGTCATTAAGCAAATCACTGAGATGTTTAAGCAGTTTCCTGAGTCATTAGGCAGATCTGGTTTCCCCCGTTGACTTTGCTTGTCGGAAGTCCCCTGGGAAATGTCACTAACGGTGACCGCTGCAACATCGTAAATACATGCCGGTTGCCAAGCACCCGAATCCCATGACCACGAGGACACTGCAATGGTTGCAAGTGCGAGGACTGGTCAAAAGTTCTTTTCAGCACCGTCGTTGCTTCGAAGGGCTGCTCAATGAATGGTCATAAGTGGAGGACGATCTGTATTCTGATTTGAATGAAGGCTGCGATCGCTGCTGTTTCAAAGCTTTTGCAACGGCTCTCGGGATCTTTCCCGCTGCGATGGTTCTCTGACGCCTTCTCCCTTTTTCTTTGGGAACCGTCTTGCTGCAGTCGGTAGAGAACTGCGTCTGCATCATGAGGAACCTCTCCTACCACGTCCACAAAGAAGTGCCAGGAGCCGACAAGTACCGAGACCTCGAAAACAACCAACTGGGAAATCTGGGGATAACTCAGAAGAAAAAGAAAGACGACGCAGGCTGCTTTGGTGGGAAAAAGGCCAAAGGTATGTATGGTTTTATTGTCTTGGAGTGATGGGATAAGTTACACCCCCCTGAAATCTCGTTGCAGGACTGGTTAGCCGGTACCAGCTTTTTCCAAAGTGATGCCCTCTTGCGTCTCCAAGCCCCAGAATTCCAAGCAAGCTAACCTGGTCAAGGATCAGAGATGCTGTGCGTGGCATTTCAGTAGCATCTTAGAAGCTGACTGGAATGGCCTAGCCAGATTTTAATTGTAAATCTAATGGAAAAGAATATCTGTGGCTCAGGGTTGAACGGTGGAGTCCTTGGTGCTCTTTGAGCTTGGCTTGCTTGCAGACACGTCAGTACCCAACTAGGTAACGTCACTGAAGCGAGAGAGTGGGGTGTTTGTTGCCTGGTGAGGCTTACTAGCTCTGAGCTTGGGGATGGGCTTGCAGACATTTCATTGACTGCTAGGTAACATCATCAGTGCTCGTGGATGTGGTTTTCTCTTACCAAGAAAAACTTAGAAGATTACTAGGTTTTCTCCGAGTAAAACTTCTTGGTTTTTTCCAACCAAACAGAGAACCAACACTGGCAGGGCAAACCCCAGACTCACTAGCGCTGATGATGTTATTTAGTTGGGTAATAAAACATCTCTAAGCAACTCACCAAGTTCAAGAGCCTCCCAGGACTCCACAATAGTCAATCTCTCCTAAATTGTCTTCTTCAGCATGACTTTTTGAAGGCTTTCATCATGAAGACGGTTGCTCTGCTCCCTTCTGTTTTCTATTATTACTGATCTGTTTCTTCTCCTCTCCTCCTCTTCTTCTTCTCCAACTAAAGAGGGAGATCTCATGTCAAGAATGTCTATAGGCCTTTGCAGACAGAAGAACCATGTTAATCTGAGTTTAGTCTGAGGTAGTCCCAAATCAGAAGTCTGGTAGCCACTTTTCAGGGTAACATATTTTATTAAAAGGCATAAATTTTCGTGAGCTTCATCTGCTTCCATCTATTGAAGTGAACTGTAGCTCACAAAAATATTTATTTATTTTTATCCCACCTTTATTATTTTATAAACAACTCAAGGCGACGGATATATTTAACACACCTTCCTCCTCCCACAACAGCAGCCCTGTGGGGTGACTTGAGCTGAGAGAGAGCGACTGGCCCAAGGTCACCCCGCTGGCTTTCATGGTTAAGGCAGGATTAGAAGTCACCACCTTCTAGCTGCTAGCCTGTTGCATGAAAAGGGGCTCCTAGACTCCTGATCTTGGTGTACATGTGTGCCTCCTGAGTTAGGGAACTGTGATTCTAGACTGCATCAAGAGGCAATAAGTAAGACCGTTGTTAACCCCTTAAGAGGAGCTTGAGATTGCCGTTGGGTCTTTTCTCGGTGACATTTCTAAGAAGAAACATCTCAGAATTTAGTCCTCTTTCCTTCTCTAGCCATTGTGTTTAATGAACCGTGGGCAAACCGTTGCAAGCATCCTTGAGCTTCCTTCACAAAACAACACAAGGTGACACCATGTAGATCAGGAAATCAACCAAGTTGCACAGGACCATTGCTACGGCATCACACTATGACCTCACCCCAGCTAAAACAACAGACTGTGCCTTGAAATCCATCAAGATTTCAAGAGCTCCCTTTGTCACCAAGTTGACCCTAATCTTGGTCATCCAAATGGGTGGCATTATATATCCCCCAGAATTTCCAACCTGCATTGTCCATCCAGGTTTTGTTTGCAGATTGCTCTAACAGCTGCAAAAGAGAAAGAGCGCGTGCTGATAGAGGATCTCTCTCAGAGAGGATCTCTCTGTTGCGCGGTTGTTGATTTTCCACAGGAGGCCTTGCCACAACTACTCCTCCCCAAAGACAGTGTGGAATATCTGCGCATGGGTAGAGCAGCATTTCTCAACCTCAGTAACTTTAAGGTGTGTGGACTTCACCTCCCAGAACTCCCCAGCTAGCATGCTGGGGAATTCCCCATCCATGCTGGCTGGAGAATTATAGGAGCTGAAGTCCACATGCCTTAATGTTGCTGAGGTTGAGAAACACTTGGGTAGAGTTCTGGACCCAAATTGGCACAAACAACCCTACAGGTGAAAGATGACCTCAAAAGAGCACGTTATATACATGTTTGCTGGCTGAAGAACATACAACAGGCAGCACTCTAAAGGAAGCAACACAAGCATTCAACAACATACTTTTGAAAGAACAGACAGATTGAAGTTAGGAGCGTGTAGATTAGCAGAATATACCTGCAGGATCTCTGGATGCTTGGTGAAGTTGCAAACAAAATCTGGATGACCCATGCTAGCTGGGAATTTGGGGGGTTGTAGTCCTGCCTTTCCAGTTGACCAAGGTTACAGAAGAGAGCCGAATAATAGCAAACGACAAGGGAAGCCCTGGAAATCTTGGCTGATTTCTTAACCCCTGTGGAAATCTTGGTTGCCACGTACATGCTTTCGCAAGGACACATGCATTTTTCTGAATGCTTCCGGTTCAAAAAGAAGGTTCAGTGTAGACAGCCCGAGCAGAAGTTGGCCCCCAAATTAGGAGCTACAGATGAGCAGAAGTAATCCGATCTTCAGGCATCTTTGCTCACCTGCTTTGAAACATTATCTTCCACGAGACAACAGAGGATGTGATCTGCATTTGTATGCTGAATCAGGATCTTTCTCTGGAATGTCATTTTGACTTAATCTGTGCTGAGCCAGGCCAGCATGTGGCTTATCTCTAAAGTGTAACACAATGCAGGTTTTTCAATCTCGAATCACCGTCTTTGATAACCCCGCACCTTTCTAAGCAGCTGCTCCGCGGTTCAGTCCAGGAAGTCTTTCGCAACGATCTTGGCTGCGGTGCAAGCTCAGATATCTGACCACCCGTTACGGCAAAGAATGAGAGAGAAGGGAGAAGTAACATGGCAGGGGAAAAAAAGGGAATTTAGAGCACCGGTATAGCTGTGGGTGTGCTATCAGGTGGAGGGCCCACAACATTGAATGCTCTTCCGTACAGAACTAGCTTTATATAGGTAGTCCTCGACTTACGACCATTTGTTTAAGGAGCGTTTGACATTAGTGCTGGAAAAAAAATGACTTAGGACCGGTACTTAACACTTAGGACCGTTGCAGCATCCCCAAGGATGTATGATCAAAATTTGGGCATTTGGCGACTGGCATGCCTTTTGGGGTCACGTGATTGCCGTTTGCGATCATCCCAGGCTTCCAACAAGCAGAGTTGATGGGAGAAGCTGGATTCACTTAGCAACCAGGAATGAAAAAATGTGGTAAAATTGGGCGTGACTCACTTAACGATGGAAGTTCTGGTTCCAATATGTGGTTGTAAGTTCAGAACTACCTGCATGTGGGAAATGAGCATGTGAAAGGGAACTCTGGTCTAAAATGAGCTTTGCTGATGTGCTGCATTATTACATGCACAGATTTACTCCCAACACCCACATATACACACACACACGCTTCCCCAGTAGCACTGAAGTACAACCCAAAGAGAAAATCCAGAGCCATATACACCGTGTTGATGAGTAAGTTGGAACACGTTGATCAAACGACTTCAAGTGAGCATCATTTTTAATCTCGTAAAATGAGGCCAATACCAATAACCTACAACTTTATCTTGGGCCGGTCCTGTGACCAGATCCAACTGCAGCCAATCAAGGTTTGGCCCACTTTTCCTGGGGGTCCAAAGCTCCTTTCTCCTCCTACCACTACAGATCCCATTTATGTTGGAGATGGACTACTCTTTGTTCCCTCCCAAGAGGAAACACCCTTTTTGGAGTGTTCACACCAAGTGAACCCAAAAAGGAGAGTTGGAGGGACAAAGTGGCCCTTTGGGAAGGGGGAGAGAGCCAAGGTGCCCCTTCCCATCTCCGAAGTTCTAGAAGGTTTGCTTGTCTCAGCTCCCAGGTTTAAAATCCGCTTGCACAAGTTCTTGTCTGGTTTTCCTTTTTGTTTAGTCCTTACTTTTTGAAAACTTTTGTTTGTTCTCACTTTCAACCCTTGGGCTGCTTTTCTGGTTATTAGAGGAATGGTTCAATCAAGGTGAGTTTCGGTCTTTTTCTCTCCCTCCCTATCTCCATTTCTTTTCTTTTTTCACTTGACTAGATTTTTTTTTCTTCTTCTCCCTTTAGTATAAGGATAAAAGCAAGGAGAAATAAAGGCTGGCTCTCTCTTGCTTTGCTTTCACCTGCGCGCATGAATCATTCCTCCTTTTCATCCTGCTTGTTTTCTCCACTGCCAGGGTGTGCAAGAGGCTGTGATGAATTTGGGATGATTTTAAGGGAAGGAAGGGCAGATTTCAGAGTAGCTGGACACAACAAACAACATGGCTGGTTGTGTTCCTTCTCTGCATGTCTCTTTCTCCTTGATTATGAAAAAGAATTCTCCTCTCCCCTTCCTCTTCTTTGTTATTATGGAAAAATATTCTGCTCTTTCTTCTCCTTTTCTCCATGATTATGAAAAAAATCCCCTTCTGTATTATGAAAAAAAAATCTCTCTTTCCCCTCCCTCTCCGCTATGAAATACCCTTCTTCTTTTCCTTCTTCATTTTTATGGGACAAATTTGTCTCCTCCTCTTCCTCCTCCTCTTGCATCTCTGGGACAACCTAAATATATCTTATTATATTTGCATCACGATGCATGCGTTGCTGGGCAAAGACCGTTCACCATTCTGCCATGTGGAATGTCTCTGGGTCCCAAAGACATACGATCCTGGGAAATGCACTTTTTCGTATTTCCTTTTCTTGCACAAGGAATCATCCAGTCTTAGGTTTGGAAGGCTACTGAATCTCACACTCCTTGCTCAGGGCAGGAATACAAATGGAAGTGAGAGATGCTTCCAGCACTGCCCAAATAATGTGGTCACGCTGGTCATAGGCTTGGCTGATTTCATGGCTAGAAATTTGGGACACAGGTCTGAGGTACAAGCCCCACAGCTTGACGGACGAAGTAAGAACTATCCAGATTTATTCTCTTTGACCCTTGCTTGGAGCAAAAAAGGAGAGTTTGTGTCTTACCCATCATTGTTTCTCATTTTGACGTGTATTCCATCTTCACCTGTGTTATTTTACCTGCTGTACCGGAGTCAAATTCGTTGTGTGTCTAACCATGCTTGGTGACTAATAAAGTATCTAAGCACGTGTGGGACTGAAGTACAAGCCTAGTTCTTTATTGGCTCTTCACCCAGGCCTTTGGTGAGGAAGAGTGCGACCTTTGCTTCATCACACTTGACGACTTCCATATTTATGCTTCGTTGATTTTATTGTAATGTCTTTCTTTCTTAGAGTGGGGCAGCAGGCAACTTTAATAAATTATTATGGTCGGTTGCAGCATCAGCCAGAAGTTGATTTGGCATTTTTGTCCACCTAGCGAGACTTTCCCAAGGACCTGGGATAGGCAGATGTTGCTGTTTCATGTGCCGAAGGTATTATTGCAGCACGTAAGCTGTCCCGAGGAAACCTGCCTTTCGCCATTCATCGATTGGGGACGGTGTTCAAGTGGTGCTCCAGATGTTTTGGGACAGCACCTAAGGTGCCTGTCGCTATTGGCACTACCCCCACGTCCATTTCCCACAGTCATTATTCCGTATGCAACAATGTGAAATCGCAACTGTCAGTTCTTTAGCTGGCATTCATTCATACGTCCATTCTTCCCAAGAACCTAAGATGTCATAATGTATTGGCTGATGTATGTGTGGATCCAAACAGTGTGGATTTCTGCCATTGGCGTCCAGGATTTTTTGCTATGGTACCCGGTATGCTGATGACCACTGGGACCACCGCTGCCAGTTTACGCCCCGATCTTTCGACGTCGATGTTCAGATCTCAATACTTGGTGATCTCCAGTTCTTTGCTCCCCGAGCGTTGCCCCATCAGTTATCGACAATGTCTTCTTTTCATTGATTAGCCAAAACTTTTATCAGTTTGCGTTTGGAAATCTCACCACATGTTAAGCTGCCCCTTTTCGACTACTTTTTCAGTTCAGTGTTCCTGCCGATTTTTCATTACTGGCACATGATAATTTCTACAAATGTTCCAGGGAATAATTTTGGTGATTGCATTATGTCGTGGTTTATAATCAGTTTGCGCGATCTTCTTGCACGAGCTGAGTGTGCGATCTATCGTTGCTTCTGTCTCTTTGCGCAGTCTGCACTTTGCATCATTTTTATTATTATTATTATTAATGTTGTTGCTTTGTTGGAAGGGAAGCACAGAGGGGAATAAAGATCAGTCTTCTCTTCCACTGCATTGTTTCCTTATGGCATTCTTCCAACTCCACCAAGCTAGCTTTTGAAGAAGTTTGAAGACTCTTCGTGAAAATGCATTGAACAAAAATTTCTCGCAAGAATTTTCCCTGAGGTATACAATTCTGAGCGATGGAGATAAAAACTGCTGAACCATTTGAAAGCTGCTTTATGTTTGTAATATGCCTGAATTCATAAACCTCAGGGAGGATTTCTTACTTTATTTATTTTTACTTATTTCCCTTGCTGAGATCTTCCTCCTGGTAAGTTTTTTTTTTTAAAAAGAAACAGCCAAATCCTGCTGACCACAATTGTGTCTGGAAATGCCTCTCTCTGTTGCCTTTAGGTGCATAAGTTTCTTATCTTGAGAAAAGATGAATTTTTGGGGGGAAATGACATTTCACTTGTTGAAATTTGAGAGGAAAGAGTTTTGAAGGTTTTCCATCACATATAAACTCTTGGAAGGGGTCTGTAGTGAGGCCTCTCATTGGCTTAAAAGATTGGAAAGAAATGAATTCCTCTTGTTGGACTTCTAAAAAAAACTAGAGTCAGTCTGGATAGCTAGAATATGGTTATAATGTTGGATTACTCCTGGGGAGATCCAGATTCAAGGCTCCATTTGATTTTAAGATTGTTGGAAGGCTTTGGCCCAGCTATTTTCTCCTAATCTAATTTACCTTACAGGGGACGGGGATAAAATGAAACAGATCCCTTGTACATTGCGTGAATTTCTAGAGGAAGACTGTGATACAAATGCAATAAACAATACAGGTAGTCCTCAACTTACATTATTTAGCGACTGTTCAAAGTTACAAAGGCACTGAAGAAAGTGACTTAAATCTGGTCCTTGCACTTAACCACCACTGCAGCATCCCCAAGATCACATGATCAGAATTTGGGCATCTGGCTACCAGCATGTATTTATGATGGTTGCAGCATTCTGGGATCAAGTGATCACCATTTATGACCTCCCCAGTTGGCTTTTGACAAGCAAAGCCAAGGGGGGAATGGATCCCCTTAACAACTGCAGTGATTTGCTTAACAACAGTGGCAAAGAACGTCATCAAATCACGCACAATTCACTTTAAAAACTATCTTGTTTAACAACTAAAATTCTAGTCCCCATTGTTGTCATAAGTTGAGGACTACCTGTATATCAAGCAATCATACATCCTACCATGTGTTTCTCATTTCTGCAAATCCATGAAAAGCTCATTTGCATGCCCAGGAAACATGTCCTTAGCTTCCATAAGCGCAAAATTCATGTGTAGATCATGGGGATGTTGGTGTGGGTGTGATTTTGAGCTTTGTGTTTGGTTTGTCCTGATTTGGGATGGTGTGGAAATGGATTAAGTTTATTCATGCACGATATTCATGTTTATCTGCTCATTTTTGTGTGTCCTGCTTAGGGAGGAAGAATGGAGATGTGGATCGGAACTTCGATACACTGGATTTACCTAAACGATCCGAGTCAGCAAAAGGTAATTCAGAGATCACCAAAGACCCAAGTGTGGCTTCCTAAGGAGTTTTGCACCAGAGGGGGAGATGTGAGTGTTTGTCCTCACATCACACAATAACCAATTGGATGGTTGCAAAAGAAAAGGTTAAGAGAACACCCCACTAGAAAGAGAGGGCCAAATGGTCACATTGACTGGGAATAATATTTTGAATGCTGTTTATACAGGCCTTGTTTTTTATCCGAGCAGCTGCCAAAATGTTTTAATTCTAGCTTTTCTTTGATTAAGAAGTCCTTGGATGTCTTGTGAGCTCACCTAAGGGAGTCATTCTTGCCTACAGGGAAAACCTAGAAATATGATATCACTTGAACTTAGATGCATCAGGTCTAGATTTTAGGAAAAGTTGAAGCCATGGAGGTTTTCTTTTAAAAAAAAACAAGTGAAAAAAAGCAAAATATCTGGGAGAGTGGTTGGTGTAATGAAATGTAAGAAGGTGGATTCCCAGGAGGGAGGGGGTGCCTTCCAGAGGAGTAAGAGGCAACTCAAGCTGGATATTATGTGTGAGAGAAAGAAGGTGAAGACAGACCCTCCCTAATAGTTCACAGCGTAGTATATATCAAAGATGCAGACGGCTGAGTGTTCAGATTGGCAAGGTTTTGCCTATAGGGGTGAATAACGGGAGCTCAACTTGTTACATGGCGCTTGGGTCTCAAACTTGGGCTGCCGACTTTCTGGCCAACAAGCCCAGTGTCTTAACTGCTAGACCACTGCTTAACCACCCCTTTTATATGCACATTCTGTGAAAAGAATCCTGACAGTTCTAAGCATCAGGAACAAAGCTTTCCTGCGAAAGGGATTAACTTATCTTTCTGCTTGCATATATTGAACAGCCTTGCAATGGGGGCAGCTCTATCACATATCCCACTCATGAAAGGATGGTAATGAAAGAGAGTACAGGTAGTCTT
>JANHZU010011039.1:105192-115339 GCA_032468055.1 Acrochordus granulatus | reverse complement strand
CCATTTTCTTGCGATAAATTACACACGCTCTTGCAGAACAGAACAGAACTGATTTCCAGTTTCCTAAATCTCTTTTCCTACCTCGGCAGGTCTGTGCAAACTCTGATTTATATCATTTTCCAGGTTGCCCAAGGTGGATGTGGAGGCTTCTCTGCAGATTAGTTTTGAAGGGGGAAAAAAGCCCCCCAAATTCACCCTCACGTATCATGCAGCACTTCGGATCCCACCCTCTGCAATTCACTGGACCATCAGAAGTCACCTTAGATAGGAAGCTCCCCCACGGTTCTCCACTGCTTTGCAAAAGTCCCCACGTTAGAAAGATAAAATTCTGAACTTTGAATCCGAGCTACGGGCCCTCTGTTAAACTTCAACCATTCCTTAAGATGCAGTGACCGTACATGTTGATGTCAATGTGACAGGAACCCAAGAAGAGGCCCACAGGAGTGGGTTTGAAGGGAGGGATCCTTTCCAAGCTGGAGAGGACGGAATGAGGCCAGACAGAATTAGCTCATCTGCTTGTGATTCCTGTTGGCCTCAAGGAGAAAACCAGATAGGAATTCTGCCCAGATGTGCTAATTTTTCTTTATTGTGAAGCTACATTGACAGAATCTTGCAAATTTCGAAGTACTTCGTCTCTTTACAGGCTGAAGAACTAGGAAGGGTCTCTTCCCAGCCTCTTGCCCCGTCCATTCTCTAGCTGTGGGCTACGCTGACTCTTATCAGAGGGTTCCAAGGTCTTTCCCACATCATCATTGCACTTTTTCTGGGGTGTTTTAGTGGCTTCCCAGTTTTATCCATGGTTGTAATCTTCCCTGACGTCTTCCATGCATCAGTCAACGAAGCCATAGCAGTCCAGGACATACATACATTCATTCATTCATTTGATTTATATACATTAACCTTTCTCTGAAAGTATTAAAGTCAGTTTATCCATTAAGAGGCAAGCTGGGTTGGAATACTGAGCTGACCTCACCGACCTTGGAAGGACCCAAACAGAATCAAATAAAACCTCCAGGAAATACCAGAATCGTAAACGAGACCAGGGAGTTAGAAAAAAACCCATTTGGACCTTAACTTTATCCATCCAAAGTGCAGAATTAGTCGTTTCCTCTGATTTTCAGGAATATGTGAGCAAGTCTGAAAGGAAGCATAGGATGTGCGTGTTTTTTCATCAAAGAACTGCACATTAGAAAAAAAGGAGAAATGAAGGCTACAGTGCCTTTTGAGTAGGCCTCTCTATTTTACTCTCCTTATCGACTAAATGAATTCTGATGACAAGGGAATCAAAACTCTGACGCAAACACATAATCAGGTATCGAGTTCGTTTGCTTTTATATTTTGCTTACATTACAAGAATTAAAAATGAAGAGAACCAAGTCCACTCTCTAGAACGATATCTGGAAGAGTCAACTTTTAACTACTTCATCTGCAAATATTCTAAATATTTGGGGCAAAAAAAAACACCCACCTTTAACTCTGGTTAGGCTTCAGTACATAGTGGTGAGCAGAGTAATTCACTTCAAATATCCCCTCTGGGGCAAAATATTAACTTTGGGTAAATTTAAAAATGAAGCAGTGAGCAGAATACTTGCCTGCGAATAATTTTTGGATTATTTGGAGCAAAATTTGCTTAGAGAACAACATGCAGTGGTGAGAAAAAGAATCTGCATGCAAATATTCTAAATATTCAGGGTAAAGTTTAGGTTTGGTTAGACTTTCATACTCAGCGTTGAGCAGAATAACATTTCAGGTTATAAACTGGGATTCTAACTGTTCAAATAAAGCTAGTTTAAAGGCAGACTTGTATTTAAATCTGCTCCTTCTTCTCGCAGTAACCTCAATAAAATCCATGGGATTTACGTCTGAGTGTGCACACGTAGGATTTGTGCAAATTAGCTACACTTAGGTCCAACTGAAATGAATGGGTGTCAAAACAGTACCTAACCTGACCTGGATTTAACCCACATCCTTAAGCCAACAATATGAGTTTTGCTTGATGCTTTATTGAGTGTAAAGACATTCAGTCATTCACTTTGGAAATGCCTTCAGACCCCAGATTCACACCTGATTTTTACAATGCTGCACATCGTCCTTCCTTCTTCTAGCATACCCCTTCTTTCTTCCTTCCTTCCTTTTTAGCAAATATTCTTTCCTTCCTTCCCAGAAACAACTGTTCCTTCCATCTTCCTTCTTTTCTTCCTCCCTCCCTGCAAATACCCCTTCTTTTCCTTTCCTTTCAGCGAATAATCCTTCCTGAAATGTCGTTCCCAGACTGAGAACCTCCAGAAAGGAAGACCTCAATGGACTGGGGCCATTCAATTCAACTGGTGTCTAAGTACCCCAGAGATTCAGTTGCTGCTTTCTCCTTGACAATCTTGAAACAAAGACTGGGGACAACAAGAGGGTTTCCCCCCCATCAAAGGCTGACGTCCCAAAATCAACCCAAGTCAACTGCTCTTAAAAGTCTCCATCAACATCCAACCAACTGGCCATGTTCTGTTCCTTCTTGGACAAAACAGCCACTGTTTACATGCATCCAATCGTAGCTTAGGATAGACCAGCACAACGAACACCGCCGCTCTTGGTGGCCCCTCTGCCTCAATCCCTCCCTTCCCCAGATCTGCCATTCCAAAACCTGCCTCCTGCTACTTCTTCCTCTCCCTGCTGGTGACAAACAGGGCACGCCAAAGGGGAGGAAAGAAAGACAAAGCTCGCTTTCTTCTCTCCGGCCCTTGGAAAAACAGGGAAGTTGCAACTCACACAAGTCACATGCACACACAACTGAAAGGGGGACTCCCCCGCCCATGTTGAGGGCTGTAGAAGAGCAAAAAGAAAGAAAAAATTAGAAGCGGGTACCTTTCCGGAGCGGATGAATGGGGTCTTGGTGGAATGTGAATTTTTCCTGGTTGACTCAGGGAGGAACGGCTGTTTGGTTACGATGGATCACATCCCTGGGAGGAGGGTGGGAGGTGGGAGGGTTTAGGGACGGGTCCAAGCTTTGCCCCTTCCTCCTCCGGCTCTCCAGTTGTCCCCTCCTCGGCTTGGCACAGCAGCCCGTGCGTAGGGTGACCTTGAACGGCACCTCCTGGCCGGGGCTAGCTGCGGTCTCTCCCGACTCGGATCTCGTTTCCTGGTTACCGTGTTCGGTCAGGTGCGCTTTAGCTACACCTCTGGGCTGACTTTATTTGACAGGAGCCATCAAGGCAGAGGCGCTCTGAGACTTATCCATCTCCTGCCTTTATTGTTATTTTTGTTGTTGTTGTGCATAAACAACTCAATCTCATACCCCTTCCTCCTCCTCTTTTCCCCGACAACCACCACCCTGTGGGGTGAGTTGGGCTGAGAGAAAGAGACTGGCCCAAAGTCTCCCAGTTGTTGTTACCTGCCTAAGGTAGGACTAGAACTCACAGCCTCCTGGTGCCTTAACCGCTCGACCAAATCTGCTCTTGGTTGGAGAAATGTGAGATTGGATGAACTGTTGCTAATTGCCGCTATTATAATTGCAAGGAGCTGCAGAGATCCGCTTGGAAACACTCCAGTATGTGATGATCATGACAGAAACATGGTTTAAGCCCATGGTTAAGAACACAACAAAAACTTAAGTTGGCTTAAAAGGACAGAAGGGGAAATGCCATCAGGTTTTAAGATTCTCTTACTACAAGATAGGTGGACTTCCAGTCCTGGAATAATCTCTGACCCATGGTCCTGCTGGCTGTGGAATTCTGGGATTTGAAAACCACACATCTGGAAGTGGGTGCACAAAGCCTTCCTGTGTTTCCCAGCACAGCCATAAGGACTAGAGCCTTACCTAATTTGCAACGGCAACATAAAACTGGAGGTAGCAATGCTGAATGCCAGGCCCTGTACCTTATTATGCCTCTCCAGCTCAGGAACGCACAATCCGTTGCACAACGAGACGCGCGCAACTACAGTCTCTGGGTTTCACAAAACTGCTTGCACTGCTTGAGAAAATGCTATGGATTGTTCTTATTTTCCCCCTTCTCTCACAGTCACGGCTCTTGTACTAAGAAGCAGAACTGGTTCTGCAAAAAGGAAAAGCATAGAGACCTACTCGGTCCTGTATATAAAATTATCGAGAATTATAGTCCTGTATGAAAAAGGACGAATGGGCTCTGCAGGAGAAGAAGGGTTTTGAAAGACTTTGAAAGCAAGGCAAAAGGTGGCTGGGATGAACTGATCACAAACCACATTTCAGAGTTTGGAATCATGCATTTTTTTACAGATTGCTTCAGGAACCATCACTGAAACTGCATCCTCCTGTTTCCCGCAGGAACACAGGAGGCATCTCCCAAACAAGGCCTTCTCCAAGATGGCCCCTTTTCTTAAATCCAGATATCCGGATCTCCTTGCTGCATTTCTGGAGAACTCTTGGAAAAGGCATTGGGGCACAAACAGGATCACAACCCCCCAAGGATGCTGTCATGCACGGAGGATCATTGCATTCATTTATTTTGCTTGCAGTTTGATTGTGCCAATACCCTGAGCTGCTCCTTTGTGCCTGGAGGGGCACTGAAGCGATATTCCTCCTCTAGCTTTGAAGCTGTCACTCCCATAATCCGTTCCCATTTGCTGAGTCCAAAATTTTGGGAGGGGAGCAGGTCCCCTCTTTCCTGCCAAAGAGACAACCGGAGTTTACTTTCTACTGCTTTAGAAGGATTTCTTTTCAACCAAGCTGCTTAGAAATAAAAGTCCATTTTCATCGAATCTGAAGGCATTTCAGTGCCTGGTCCTAGTCATTGTGAAAATGTTCTTTCACCTTTACAGTTGAAGAAACTAGGGAGGGTCCCTTCTGAGATGCTTGTCCCCTCCACATTCCTTCCATGGGCTCAGCTGCCCTCTCCCAAGGTCGTCCTCACATACCATTACATCTCAAATGTATCTCGAGAGCATGTCAATGTGCAGATTGCAAGAGATGCATATTAGGACCACCACAAGTGAGCTGCAAATCCAGCAAACAAATGCGAAAGGGCAGCAAACATACACAGAAAAGCGCACAACAGATGGGTTGCCATCTAGAGATCAGCCACATTTTTGCAGCTCACCTTTATTTGCATCCCCAAAAATGTAATAGGGGGCTGTGGTCCAGATAAACCAAATCTTTCCTTACTCTGCCTGCTTTCTTAGGATCAGGTCTTTTTCAGGCTCTGAGTAAATGATCATCTCTTCCCTTGGGAGATGATTGGCGCACGCTGCCATCTGCACCACACATAATTACAGCTCCTCTAGAGAGTTTTAAATGCTGAGGTGACAAACTGCTATAGGTTTCTCAGTAAACAGGGGTCATACACTAGTTCCCCTTTGCCAGGCTATCTTGATGATGAAGCAGAGACAAGCAAGCATCTCGGGCAGCAAGTGTTGCTTGTTCCAGAAGATCAACAGTTTTACATTCCTTGCACATGTGTGTTGCTAGATACAGGGATTGTCATTAGGACATTTTGTATGCCAAAATAATTTGGGCATTTTTAACTTGGGGAGGGATTTGGGGCTGGCAGTATTTGCTTTTCTACTTTGGGTGGCAAATATATTGGCTTGGCCTTGTTTTCCTGAATCAGTTTAGATCTCTGTAGGCCAAGGAGAGTGAATCTAATCTCCAGACTAATGTTCAAAATGCTCCCACTCTTTGCCCAGTTGGTGTTCACTGCAAAAGTGCAACAAAGATAACTTATGACAAAGCTGCACAAACAATTCACACACATACAAAAAATCCCAAAGCTGCAATGGCCTCTGGATTCCAGAACAAGGAATGAGATTTTTGGAGATGGAGGACTCCTTAAGATGAGAATCTCTCCCGCAAGAGACCCACAAACATCCTCCTCAGCCAAGTGATTTTTTTTTCAGAGCATTTGCTTCTCGTTGCATTTACAAATAACCCAGTTTTTTCTAAACTGCTTCCCCCCCTTTTTTAAGAATAATGGGGGATGTTATTGCAAAGATCATTGGAAAGCCAATCAAACCACTTAGACCCCACCCACATAAACAGAGCAGAAAGAGCTGATTCGTCATGGTCCCAAAGGAAAACTTCGAGTTAAGGGTAGGAAGGCTTGATCGGAAAACCGCAACACGGTCAGAGAGAAGATGACCAGCCGTGCAAAACGTGCACTTCAATTCCTGCGCGATTCACATCTTATCTTCTCCCCAAATCCTAAAAACGAACAAAAGGAGAAAACACCACTGCGCCCCTTCATACTTCACAACGCGACGCCTCTCAGTGTAACCAACACGCTACGAGGAAGATGCGAGATTTCAGTTTTCCATCTGGAAGATGAACACAATTACTTTCTCAACAGCTGTCAACTCTTCTCACAACTTCCTTTCAGCTCTGGGACCACCAGCCAAACATTTTACCCTGGTCCTCGCCGGTTCCAGCCACACCAAGAAATGCTTTCTGAATGGCGTCTCAACCTTTTTCCGAGCGTGGTGCCGAGCCAGGCCCCGGATTTCTGATTTTAGAATATTTATCAAACATCAGGCATACAAAGAAAAACACAATGTTTAAAAAACGCCATTGTTACACTCTGTTGTAGCAAGCCTGGGACAATATCCTCAAGACTTTCCTTTTAGCTTGCTACATTTTTTCTCTTAGGTTGTGATACTTTCTTTGCAAACAAACAGTTTTAAGGTTCATAGCGAACACTTTCGAAAGGCGATTCGCCGTGCGCTCCCACGCATTTGCAACAAGGGAGACATGCATCTGCTGAATCGCCTGTACTTTTAACAGGCAGGCATTCAACAGATCGTGCCTTCCCCAGCATGACAGCGATCAGCGAAAGAAAATCCAGACTCGCAGTGCTGATCTATTTTTCAGTTTTCAGGAGAGGAGGTGCTATCATTAAAAACAGTTGAATAGTTTATATATTTTATATTTATATTTTATATTTATACATATATATTTTATACTTATATATTACCCAACAGCCAAGTCTGGAGATTCAGCGTTCTTGGGAGAAGATCTCAACCCGCGCATTTTTTAAATATTAATTATTTAGAGAGGGAGATACGGAAAGATTCCTCTCCGATTCCTGCCTATCCAATGCATCAGTGCCAAGGAGAATTGCACCAGCTGAATACGTGCCGGCCAGGAAAAAAAGAAAAGAAACTGCAGTCCTTTTTCTCTTCAATTTCGGATTCATAAATTCGAGTTTTCGGACCTTTTAAGAACAGCCCCCCAACCTGGCAACATCCAAAAATGAAGCCGTTGAAAACAACAGAAAAAGAAGACGATGCAAGAGCCGAATCGGGGATGAGGAATAAATGCGAGTCTACTCTCAACATTGCGAAGATTTCGGTGAAATTAGGTATGCATACCGTAAATATAGTATATCCATACTGTACCCATATTAATGAGGCGCTGGGGCCAAGGCCACGCCTCCGCGGGCAGCAGAAGCTCCTCCTCCTCCCCTTCCCAGGCCAAACTAAGTACTGTACCTCTATTGCAGTGGCGTCCAACCAAGCGCCTGCTTCCACCTCATTCAGCCGCACCGTGAGCGATGCCCTTCCAAGCATGAGGAGGAAGGAAGGAGATCCCCCTTGTTCTTCGCCACGCCTTTTCTTTTCCCGGGAGGGAAAAAGGCAGCCACCTCTCAGGTTCCAAAGAGGACCCGTCAGGCACTTTCTGGGACACCTTTTCTAAGCACGGCGCGTCGTTTGCAAGGGCCCTGAGGCGAGGCGAGGCTGCCGTACAACATGGCGGCGCTCTGGCGAGGGCGCTTCCGGGTTGATCCTCGGCTCCGCTGTACGGCGCGGGCTCTTTCAACAGGTTAGTCCCTCCAAGCAAAGGTGGGGTGCAGGTGCCCCAGGTCTCCCTTCTTCTGGCCTTGGGAGGAGAAGGGGGCTTTGTAACGGGGCCCTGCATTTCCAGCAGAAGGCTCCTGTGCACGCACAGGCAGATGTTCAACAGGGCGAGCTTCTCAGACCCTCCGAGCGTTGCCTGGGAGGCAAAGCCCGCGCCTGTTGCATTCCCGCCCGCGGCAGCCTCTTCCCCTCTTGCAGAGAGCTGGGGAGCAGAAGGGAGAAGCCGGAAGTTTGCTGATGGAAATGCGTTTTTTCTTTGCTTCGCTTCGCTTCGCTTCGCTTTGCAAAGGAGCCCGTGAAATCCAAGTGCGTGGCTTCCTGGGGTGGATTTGCACATTAGAAGCGGGGGGAGGGAAACAAGCCAGCATGCCCGGCTGTGAAAGATGGGAATTGCAGTCCAGCCACGGCTGCACAGAGCGTGCCGAGCCTTTTTCTGTTTCTCTCTGTCGGGATTTGTTGCCTTGAACCTTACCGAGGGTTTCCACGACCCGCTTCGTGCTTTTCGGTGTTGGCTTCAGGGAAAATACAGGCTGGCACCCGGGGAGGGCGGGCAGCCTGAAGTCCCGTGGGTGGCCCCTTGTGCAATTGCAGCTGGTCTGCAGTTGAGTGGGTTGTGGGAATACTGAAGATCAGATCATGCCGGGTCAAGGAAGAAAGGAGTCTGAACTGGGAAGCCTTTGTACGTCATAATGGGGTGCAGTCTGGATGAGCTACTCCTGATGGTTTTTATTGTACTTCCTTATTTATACCCCTCCTTTACCATTTGTATAAATAAGTCAACGTCCTTCCGTACGCATGAAAGCTGGCTTTGGATCAATCATTCGGAAGCGCTGAGTTCTCATCCCGCCTTAGGCATGAAAGGCGGTTGGGTGACTTTGGCCCAACCACCAGGAGACGGGGAGTCAAATAGCATTTGAGTGTTTTGAATGTTTGTTCCATCAAAATGAGAAGAGAAAGAAAGAAAATGTTTGAAAGTTCTTCCTTCCTCTGTATCCTTCTCTCACTCACGGTTTTGCTTTTTTTCAGAAAAGTGCAGAAAGAAGGTTATGATGCCACAGTTCCCAATATTACGGACTTACGTGTCAAGGTGAACTGAGGCATTGAATCGTATCTGCTGCTGTTTTTAAAACGTTTCCTTTCTTTTATGCAGGGAAGAATGATTATGATCTTTTGGTTGTCGGAGGCGGCTCTGGTGGACTGGCTTGTGCTAAGGAAGGTTAGTAGATGGAATTTATGGTGTGGAATTGACATCCTTACCCAGGAAACAAAACCAGATGAGCAAATTCTACTTTATGGTAAAGCTACATGAATAGAATATTGCAAATCTGCAAGGACATTTCTCCCCGTCTCCTTTACTGCCCGAGAAACTAGGGAGGGTCCTTTCTGAGCCTTTATCTCCACCCATTATACAGCTGTGGGCTATGCTGCCTCTTATCTGACCATTCACTGGACTTCATCTCCTCGCCGCCATCTCTCAAGGTCTTTCCCACATACCATTAAAGCTGTCTCCTTCACAGTTCAGATTCTTTATGAGCCAAGCATGGTTTGATGCGCAAGGAACTTGACTCTGGTACAGCAGCTCTCAGTGCACTTGCAAGACAACAGTAATTATGAAATAACATACATATAGATCTTCAGCAGTAAAGTGTGCATCCAAAGTGTGCAGCTGGTAGAAAGGGAACATTATATTGATAAGTAAATATACACATTAGACCGAACTTCTGGGTTAATTTAGAATTCTTTGCACTTATTATTTGACTTATCATATAGAGTGAGTCAGGTATTCAGCTGAATGATGGCACGGGGAAAAACTGTCCCTGTGTCTGGTTGTTTTGGTGTGCAATAGCTCTATAGCACTGTCCAGAGAGAAGAGCTTCAAATAATTTGTGTCCAGGGTGAGAGGGGTCTGCAGATATTTTCTCCACCCTTCTCTTGACCCTCTCAATATACAGGGCCTCCACGGAGGGCAAGCTAGCTGCAGTTATTCTTTCTGCAGTCCTGACTGTTTACTGGAGTCTGTGCCTGTCCTGCATGGCTGCTGCACCAAACCAGATGTGCAGAGGACAGACTATGATTCCTCCGTAGCAGCTCTTGAGGCAGGTTGAATCTGAAAACAAGCGAGGGTCCCTTCTGAGCTTCTTGCCTCTCCCATTATGCAGCTGTGGGCTAAGCTGTGTCTTATCCAACATTCCCATGGTAGCATCTCTAGGCTGAGTTGGGAAGGCTCTTTTGACGCAATGCAGGAGTGAAACTTGGATGGGTTTTTGAGTTCCTGTGACATCGTACGTCATGTTGTTGCCACTTTGACCAGATGGCTGCAGCGCCTGCCAGTTGC
>JANHZU010011039.1:41883-55288 GCA_032468055.1 Acrochordus granulatus | reverse complement strand
AGTGCTAGAAGGGAGTGAGACAGAGAGCAAAGCCCATTCTCTTCCAGCACTGACGATGTTACCAAGTGTAGTAATGAAATGTCTGCAAGAAAACCACCAAGCTCAGAGAGCACCAAGGCACCTCAGAAGGACAGAATTTCAACTTGTATGGACTTTTCCCCAACTTTCTGTTGGGCTGGAAAGACGAGAAGGGGGAAATACGGTCGAGTAAAACCAAGATACAGGAAGTTTTAACAAGCAGACATGGACCAAAATGTCTTGCAGAACTAAATGGACCACTTTGTTTAGTCCCTTTTCTGAAGTGAGGTATTTCCAAGCAACATCCTTGTTTACAGATTCAATGCAAATACCACCCAAGGCTCACTTACGGTGATCTTCAGCTAAGTCTTTAACTTAGGAATGAAGGCTGCACTCTTAACACCAGTTTACCTGGGAACAAATCCTACAATGCTCAGTATTGCTTATTTGCAAACCAGAGCTAGGTGGAAGGTGCTCCCAAAATGCCCAAAATAAATAATGTATTTATTATTAAATAATAGTGTACATATATCTTGGAGGTCATTGTCAATTTTTTAACCGTGGTTTGGCTTGCAAGAGGATATCAGTTGAGCTTGGAATTTCTAGGAAATGGTGAGGATTCATATACTCCATCAGTAGCACACGTGGAGGGACTGAGTAATTTTAGAGCCATAATTATGGAAGCACACCTCCTGGTTATTGTTCTGTTGGTTGGCTAGATGCAGTGAGAAAGATATATTTCTGGAGTTTTTTGATGGTGCTCAAAGTGAGTAGGAAAAAAAATCATGTATTTTTAATCTTGGCTTTGGATGGTGAGCTTATTAAGGGAACAGAAGAGAGAGAAAATGCACGATTTTTTTTACCAGCAATTTTGTTTTTGTTTCAAATGTGAGATTGAAATGCAAGTGACAGGACTGGGAATAGGGGAATTGCTGAATTCTATTGAAATTTTTCCTGTGGGAATCGGTTAATGTTTGCAAAACTCTGGGAGGTAGGGTGGTTGTTGTTGTTGTTGTTATCCTCAAGGTGACCTACCTGACACCTGCATATTTTGAGAGGATATGATAAATTAGAAAGTGAATGTATTAGGGATGTGGTGCTGAAATAAATAGCTTTGAAAATGTTAGTAGAACAACAACAAAAATACCTTCCACTTCGGAATCCTGGTGAAAGCACCGGTTTGTTTTCTGGTCCAAATATGGGTTTTGGGAAGGAACCTACAAACTTTTCAAATTCTAGAAGTGGATTTTAATCCTGGTTGGCCACCAGAATGCTCAAAATCTATGTTGTTTGAAGGCACTCGGAGAGATGGGGGGAATTGAGCGCTCTCACCAGGAAGTGGGTTGGAGATATCTGCACTGGAGGAAATAACCACCTCGCAACCCATCTTAGTTTATTGTGAAACCATAGAGTAAACCAACACATTTTGGGCCAGATGGATCTTATGAACGGTTGCAACTCCTTTCTTTCCTACGCCAAGCACCTTAGATAAGGCCTTTGTAAAAACATGCACTCAGCACATCTTGTTCCATGCCAACTAAAGGATCCTCTCCAAATTCACACACATTTATCTTTCTATCAGCAAAGCGTCAGTCAATTATTTGGGAAACGAAGAACAAGAGTGATTAAAATATCCCTGGTTGTTCCAGATTGCCTCTAGGGTGGCCCTGCCATGTTTATCGCTGTCCTTGGCCTGGAATATTTCTTTTTTTCAGAATTGTTCCTTGGCTTCCAGGGTAATTCCCTGAATTAAGTAAGGGAATCACAGGAGTGAATGCTTGCCATTGTTTGAAAGGTATTGCCAGGTTGGGTATTGGCATGATGGCTTGGAAGTTGAAGGGGTGCTTAAGAGTTGCACAGGAAATGTTGGAGGAAGAATGAACCATACAGAAGACACCAAGGGATTGAAAGTAACCCAAGCAAATCAATCTTGTAGATGGGTGTAATTCATCAGCATTGACAGGTGATATTATCTAAAAACTAACAACCCAAAGGGTGGCATCAAAGAAGGTTGGATGAGCTGCCGTTGTGCCTTGCACGCAAACAAGCCAGCTTGTAAAATTTGTCTCCTAATGATCTTCCGGACAGAATCAAGAGATGCAATCTGTTAAAATTAAAACTCTAAGTAATCATTGATCGCACCCATCAAATATTACTCAGTTACCCAGCAACTACAGGCAGTCCTCACTTGACAACAAGCTGTTTTATGACTGTTCAGAGTTATGATGGCCATGACCCCTCTGGCAGTTGTAAATGGTCATGCCCGCCCTGTGGTCATATGAATGCTTATCAGATGAGTTGCGGCATTCTGCAGTCATGTGACTGTGATTCACAATTTTTTCTCCAGTTGCCAGCATTTTTCCCCGATTTTCAGCAATTTTCGCTGCCTTCTGGCAAATTGAAGTGAATGGGTTTGCTTGACGACCGCAGCATTCCATTCATGACCATTGCAAAAAAAGTCCAGAGAATTTACTTTTGGTCACTTGAGTGCCTTGACTTACGACCACGATGACTTCGGGCTTTCATTCCGGGCTCAGTTGCAGTTGTACGATGAGGACTGCGGTTCCCACGTGTGCAAAGCTGTGCCTTGCAGCACAGGATTTTTGTTTGATCCCAAGATCACTCACTTGTGAACAAGTCTTCAGCTTGGTTGAACCATCAGCCATCCTGCTGATGGAGGTGGCCCATAATCCACTTCAGATAAATCTAAATCTGTAAAGACATGAGAAGAAGAAAACAGAAAGAGCAATTCGGGTGAGGGTTGAGCCCAGATGTGAACAGAACTTGTAAGTTATAGGCGTACTTGCTTAGGAAGGCTCAGCCACTCAACAAAATCCTCTCTTACGTTAAGTTGCCATAGTGGTCCTTAAATGCCAAAGGGGGGAAAAAAGCTCCATTTCTTTTCCTGGAAAAGGAAAGGAAAAGAAAAGAAATGGAACTTCTTCTTTTTTTTAAAGAAAAATATTTCTAAATGAATTTAAGCAATCACGGAGATTGAGTCCATCCCTATGTGATATGTGGAAGCAAGAAGCAAAATCCCCATTCTGGGATTTATTTGGGAAGCTACACAGAACCTCTTCTTTTGCTGCGATTCCTAGCTTTTTAAACACTTTAATAGCAAATTGAATACTCCACACGGTTTTGCTTCTGCCAAGCCATGTAAATTGTTGGGTTGCTTGTCTTGTGTGAGACCTTAAGAGCTTAAATTGTGTTTCCACCTTTCTGAATTCTCTTTTTCAGGAACTCCTAGTTGGCTGTTTTTGTGATGGCTGCTCCCACGCCAGATCCTGTGTATGTTCTACGAGGAACAAACAGTGCCATCAACACTCTTAGTTTTCATTGTTCAGACCCAGACCCAGAGTTCCCCATTCTTTACTCAGGGTGAGTATAAAAACAGCGTATTATTGACTGCAAAGACAGACACAACAGTGTTGTATTCTACTGCCACGTACTCAACTATATATACAACACTGTTGTATTGTATATAATACAACAGTGTTGTATTCTACTGCCACGTACTCTACTGTATTTTACTTTACAAGTTGTCACATCAAAGTGGTTTAAAATCTCCAACAGACATATGGACGTAACAAAGCAACTAGAGGGGATTTTTAGTGAAGTAAGAGTTACAATGATCTTGCTTTTCAGCTTTATTTATTCATTTGTACGGCCGCCCTCTTAATCAGTGATTCTGGGCTTTTTTTTTTTACATTTTTATAACGGTGAGCAAGATCAGTTGTATTAAAAACTGAGTCAGGGTGGCAAAATAATGGTCACTCTCTCCTTTTTTAATTTTTTGTTTTGTCTGAAAAAGGTCTTCGAATGGGCTGATCCATATTTGGAATCTGAAGACACACCGAGCCTGTAGTAGCCTGAATGGCCATCGTGGGAAATCGGTGTACTGTGTGAAAACGTTCTCCAATAGAAGAAATGCACTACTTAGGTAAGTCCCGCGATTCACAAGACGTAATTCAAGTTTGGTAGCACTGGCTGGCTGATTGTGTGTCCTCAAGACAGTGTCAGCTCTTAACTGACCACAAACAGGTAGCAGTCAACTCGCAAGCACTTGTTTAACAATGGTTCAAAGTTACAACAGCCTTGGAAGAAGTGACTTGTGACCTGTACTCGCACTTATGACCATCACACTGTCCTCGTGGTCATGTGATTGCAGTTGGGCCACTTGGCAACCACCTCACCTTAAGACCGGTTGCAGCGTGATACAATCACGGGATCATATTTTGCTGCCTTTTTTGCTGGTTCCTGGCAAAAAACGCCCATTGGGGAAGCCGAATCCGCTTAATGACTGTGTGATTCACTCAAGGACTGCTATATAAATGGTCATAAAATCAGATGTTTTTGGGTGGATTTGCCACTGCAAACGAGCCTTTGGGAAGCATGCATCCCACATCTGTTTAATGCATCAAGATTGTATTTCCCAGAGCTGGATTGAACAGCCAAGAACCAACCTGGTATAAGGCTGTTTCTTCTTCAGGAAAGTTAAACTTGCTGTAACTTTTGCTCTTTAAGAGTGTGAGTGTGCGCGTGCACGTGCGCGTGTCTTTACACGTATTTATATTGATTGCAAACAAGCAAATAGAAAGCTCCTTCTTAAATAAATCCATGTATCTTTTAGGTGCTTGGAGTTTCTATAGTCTTTCCCTCCCGTTGCAACGGGTTGTCAGAACTTTACTAGGCTCTGGAAGTCATTTCAAAAATGTTCATCTTCAGAAAGAAACATCTTCCGTAGCAAACTTGATTAGCATTTAAATTTGTTGTCTAAGTTCACCCTTTGGAAGATGAGACTTAAGTGTGAGATGCTACACTTGTTATTGTGATTAGCCCATAGGCCATATCAAAATACACAACGAAACCCAGAACCTCAATAAAACCAAATGTAAAATACAGAAAGAGATTAAATAAAAAGGAGAAAATAAAGAATGCGCATCACATTTTGATGTCGACGTTACCCCATACGCAGATCTCAACTGAACTGTTTGATTCAAATAAAAGGCTGTGTTATACGGATTATTTTGAATTCTGACCGCGCATGAAATACATTATTTTAAAACAAGGATCCGAAGAATGCAAGTAGATAAATCGGTAATTCCATGTGCCTCCGTGTATAGTCATGCTGGCCACATGACCATGGAAGCATCTTCAGACAAATGCTGGCCCCCTCTAACGTGCGGTGGAAGATAGGCTAGCTCTTTTCCTTATGCATTCAAATAATATATGTGTGATACCTACTACCTCTGGAGCTCTACAGATACAAGGGGGTTCATTATTTGGTTAAAGCTTCCATGTGATGCTCCGGAAGGAGAATCAAGGCAGCCGTATTTTTCAGGGATGTGCTTGTCTTTGAATGAGTCCTTTGCTTGTCATTCCATAAAGTTGTCTTCCTGCTTTTTTTTTTTAAAATAACCTCTTTTCCAAAGCACCAGTTATCTCTATCAGAGAGAAGCGTCGAAGAAACAGATTAGACTGGATAAAAAAGGGGCTGTGAACTGTAATTTGCGAAAACTCACATTGTACGAAGCTCTGATTTATTAGCAGTCCTGAGCTTGAGTGGGATAAATGCGCACTTGGCAAATCTAAGCTTGCTCGCTTCCTTCTGTTCTGGAAAGCGTTTTCTTTTCTTTTTTTTCTGTTTCATTAGCCACAGTCTGGCTTGACAGACCCCGATTAACAAGCCAGGCTAGCCCTTTGCAAGCTGCTGTGTCTGAAGGGGCTTTTTAAAACCCACCGTCCTTAAGTCAGACAATAACTCTGGTTGCATAACATTAAAAAAAAAGTAAATCTTTCTTCTTTTTTGGCTGCGTTGGGAGAATGAAATGAACATATTTTGGGGCTGGAGGTCAGCGTAGAGTCAGGGTCTCCTTAATTCAAACCCATGTTTTCCTGAAATTGCACAGCTAAAATATAAATAATGTTTAACAGGAATGTTTAAGAAGGTGCAAGCAGCTACATGGTGTACAACCCCACGTGCTCCCAACCACTGTTGTTGCTTCTCCTTCTTTAACTGGAAGATTACCTTTTACCTTTATAGTTGCAGGTATTGGTACCGCAGATGAACAATTCATATGAATCTGGAATACATTGGAAAATCCTTCAGGGACTTTTTTTGTATAAGGATTTTGATTGTTTTTCTTCGGCGATGTAAAATACAGAAATTTAAACTACAAAAAATACCTTATACATACATAAAATGCATAAAAAGCAAATAAGCAAAGCAAAACACATAACTGAATGCAAAAACATGTATATGGAATAACTTGAATTATTCTTCTCAACTTCACTCTGCTTCTGATGCAAAGCATTTTTCACCCCTGTTCAAAACCAACAAAGCCGCCAATTTTCATCCAGAAATTTGTCCATATATGTAATGAAGCCTTGCTCATTTTGTAACCTTCAACCCCCCACCCACCTTTTTTAAGGGGATCTCTTAAGTTGCTCCCTGCGCTGCACTGGCAAGACTCATTCCTAAAAAGTAGCTTCCTGTATTCACAGCTTTGGAGTCACAAAAGCAGAAGTCCACAAAAGTTTTAAATGACGGGTATCCAGCCTAGCAAAAAAACATGATTTAAAATGCTGCTCCGAAATCCTTCCAACAACTTTTTTAATCTGATGAACTTTCATATCACGTACTCCCAATCCATTTTGATGGACAAATTAAGATCTGGGTTCTCCTCTGGATCAGTAGTTTTGGGTAACCTGTTGAGCTGGACACTTAAGCCAAGTTGTTTTCAAGGAGGGGTTGACTAGGAACATGGCACTTCCTCAAGGATCTGCCATGAAATTGAATGCCCCCCGGGGAAGTGAATGATGATTCTATCCAGTGGGCTTCCCATGTGACAAATAACCATTTGGATTTCCTAAGTCAGGGCCGCGACCAGAACATCTGCCTGTGGGACTTAGCTGAAGGAAGGAACATCATCACGGACACTCTTTTCACGGAGAATGTTGGCTTCTGTCAATGTTCACATTCTGAAGTGACAGAGAAACGGTGTCTCCTGGCTACACCTTGGAAAGGATTAGAAGAGGTAAGTAATTCCTCTAAGATGAATGTTCTCTGCCTTGTGTTGTGGCCAGGCGCGCTCCAGATGTTCCTCTGAGCTTGACTAATGGCAACGAGTCATGGGAATGATATTGTTGGACATCTGGAAGGCTGCTCTGGTTTCGTAAATTAAACAATAGAAACTATTCCTGGGTCAAAGAACTAAGAGCAGAGAGGGACATCGGAATCCATTGCATCAGTTAAACTAATTAGATCCTTCTAATTAGTGGGATTTGCTGACCCAGTTTTCCACCAGAGTTTCCAGTCTGCAGAGTTGATAGCTCGTTTGTTCTCATCGGAGATGGGATTCTGATCCCAAAACACGGCTTATCATTTCAAGAATACAATATCCAAGAATTACTTGGCTACAGATTTCCCTTCTCTGTTCTACCGTGATGGTTGCATTCCATGTAGATTCCGGGAAAAGATGCAGCTGCTTTGGAGAGTTTGAAGATGGAAGATATAGTTCATTGTTCTATCCAGCCAGCCATGATAATTCACGTTTCCATTGCACTTTCTTTTCTCTCTAAGGAGATACTGAGTTGTGATCCTTTGCTTCTGCAGATGGGCTTTGTGGTTTACAATCATGGACTCACTGACTTGCCAGGTAGAAATGTTTGTATGAAGTTTCCACAAAATCCGTATAACCTGGAAACCTTCTTAAACATGCCTCACTCTGAGCCAAAGCACTTTGAGGTTTATGATTAACATGAAGACTTAATATGTGTTTACACTTGGCCATTACCCAAAAGAGCATTTTTCCCCTGGAAGCAGGTTCAGTCTATGAGTAATAAGATCTAAACAGGCATTTATTTGTTCTTGATTGCAATAAAACCACCAGTTATGAGCTACATGCATTTCTCTTGCCAATTTGCCAGAAACATGTTTAAGAAGCCTTAAAAATATGCAGAAAAAGAAGGGTGCATTTTCTTGATGGTCACCTGTAGCCACAGAAGAACATTATTGACCCCAGGCAAAAATGAAAATATTTTTTTCCTGGGGAAGCCACTGCAGAATTCTTGTGGTTTTAAATTTCATGCTAAGTAGGAGGGTTTTTTTTTCCCAAGGCCTGGCGGCTACATGTGTGAAGTTTCTGCCAATCTAGCCAAAGACAGTCATGCCATAACCTGTCCACTCTTGGAACAAGCAATACTCAGCCAATGTAGTGTGTGGTTAAGGTGTTGGACTAAGGCCAGGACCTTGTTTGAGGCCAAACTCAACCAAAAGAAGTCCAAGAGAGGACCATGACCATGTTTGAGGCCATTCTCAGCCAAGACAAGACCAACAGAAAACTGGGACCATGTTTGAGATCCATCTTAGCCGAGAGAAGACAAAAGAGGACTAGAACCATATTTGAGGCCAATCTCAGCCAAGAGAAATCCAAGAGATGATTTGGTGGGCTGGTCACTCTCTCGTCATCCTACCTAGCTCATGTTGCAGGAAAGAGAAATGAGAGTCGGGAGTGCTAGGCATGTAGATTTTTTGCTGTTGAGTTGTGTTTCTCAACCTTGGCAACTTGGCATGGTTGGCTGGGGAATTCTGGGACCTGAAGCTCAAGCATCTGAGAAGTTGTCGAGCTTGAGAAGAACTGCTCTTGAGGAAAAGGTGAGAGAGAAATATCTTAATGGATCATAAAATAATAGTCTGGTTTCCCATGTTGTAATTTCCAAGGAAATGTGCAGTAGAACCGACAGCACATTTGATAGTTGGTGCATCTCACCGAAGGCCTCCAGCGCTGATTTCTACCGAGCTGACTGGATTTTCTCGGTGGTACTGAAAAAGCAACCAAGCAGGAGCTGGTCCATTCCTGTTGACGGTCCTTTTCCTACATCAGCTCAACTTGCTGCCCTTTGTGTTGAAAAATGTGTCAGCAGTAAATTATAGATGGGGGTGTCCTCCCCCCCCACATACACTGCACTGCAGGAATTGAAATACAATCCACAAACTGTTCCAACTGGAGTCTGTATTCTTGAAACAGCTTGGTCTCATTTTTGTTGTCCCTAGGGCATAGCAGGCTTCGATGCAAAGGCTCAGGGTTAGTTTGGAAGGTTAATTCTTAAGTGGTGTGTTGAATGCAACACGCTGGGTTGGCAAGGCCACCCTTTAGCCGGTTGGTGTGCAGCCTTAAAATGCCTTTCAGTGAGCAAATGCATTTTTCCCCATATAAGCATAAAGCTTAGGAAGGAAGTCAAGGGAAAAACATAAGGGGGTATATTGAAAGAATAATGAAAGAAATTAACTTTATGGACCTTCTCGCTTGTGGGGTTCCTCCTGTTGCACGTAGCAAATGAGTTGTGTAAATGCATGGAGTCATATGTCTTAGTTGTCAAGTGAGATGAGCCACAGTTTTATTTAGACCGAGGGTCTTCCGCAGCTTTTGAGTGAGGTGCCGGGAGGCATATTCCAAAAACTTGGGCTGAACCCAAATCTGATTGAATTTGATTTAATTCATCAAAATACAGCGAGCATTCTCTGCAGGTACAAAACAAAAAAAAACTTGATTTAACTCCTTGATTGAGGGGAAGTGTCTGTTATTCTGACATGTCCATTAAATCTGAAATTAGTTTATCTGCATCTGTTTCCAGAATGATGTCATGAAGCCCAGGGCCAATCGTGTAAATAATGAAAACATAATTTAATGGAAATGGAAATGCCTTACTCCAGCTTTTCAGGTTGCAGTGAACTTGTCTTTTAATTTGAAGGAAGCCTGGGCAGAAAGGTTGCATCTAAAGTCTGTTAAATGGGAAAGTCTGTTAAATCAAAGCTTTATCGGAAAGTCTGTTAAATCAAAGCTTTATCGGAAAGTCTGTTAAATCAAAGCTTTATTGGAAAGTCTGTTAAATCAAAGCTTTATTGGAAAGTCTGTTAAATCAAAGCTTTATTGGAAAGTCTATTAAATCAAAGCTTTATTGGAAAGTCTGTTAAATCAAAGCTTTATTGGAAAGTCTGTTAAATCAAAGCTTTATTGTACTGAATAGTTTTTCCATCTCAATCTGGCCATGTGATTTCTGGCAACAGTGTTTGGAGAGGCTATCTAGGGTGTTGGGGGGGCATGTGCAACCAATGTGGTTGCAACTCGATTTGTACCCCCATTAGAGACACCTCCATGAGGCTGTTGGGATTTCAGATGAAAGTCAACCCCTTGATTTGAAGATGCCAGGTACGGCTTGGAGACCATCTCCCTGCAATGCACTGTAATCCTCTTAGATCAGTGCTTCGCAACCTTGGCCACTTGAAGATGTGTGGACTTCAACTCCCAGAATTCCCCAGCCAGCCAGACATCCACACATTTTTGCAAGTGGCTAAGGTTGCAAAACACTATCCTAGATGGTTGCGTGTAATGTCCTGTTTGGGTTGAAACTATTATTCATTGCGAGAAAGAGCACAAACTGAAATCTCTACCTCAGGAGTAATCCCCAGTGGGATTTGCTTCCAGAGGATCAGACCACAGTCTCCTCGGTTTCAGACCCAGCAAGATCCAAAAGAAAGAGGTATGAGATAGAAACATACTTAATGGCACCAGGCAAGTCAATCCAGGTGGCGCACTGGGGAGAAATGAAACCTTTGTAGTGTGCAAGAGAAATTGTTGTGTTTTCTGCCCATTCTCCCCACCCCAAATGAAAGGGTTTGTTTGCCCCAGCCTCTTAACAAGTCATCAGAAAAGATTGGTGTTGGTTGGTTGCTGGCTGGTGACCAACTTGTTTTTTTAACATCAGGTTCAGGTTCTGGAGCTGCCATCTAAGACGTCAGTCTGCACCTTGAAGCCAGAGAGGGATGCCAAGCTGGGCATGCCCATGTGTCTGAGGATGTGGCAGGTAAGCCAACAGATGCTAATTATAAAAACCTTCCCCTACGCAGAACTCATGAATCATTCTTTGCTCCTAGATTTCTTTCTCGATCATCAAAAGCAATCAAGTAATTATGCTGTCGGGTGGGAGGGAAACAGGAATCTCTTCCACTAAACTGGTGGAGTGGTAGTTTGCAAATACAGGGAGTCCTTGACTTACAGCCACAGCTGGGACCAGGATTTCCATTGCTAAGCAAGGCGGCGACTGAGTCATGCCTGATTTTACAACCTTTTTTGCCATGGTTATTAAGGTGCAAGCATTCGTTTAGTGACCATTTGAAGTAATATTTTTTTTATATTATACATATGTATATATATAATATTATATATGAGTCTGCGCATGCTTATATGTGTGTTTGTATATATATTGTATAATATACATATATATATTTGAAGCCCTGAAAAAAGTAACTGACAACCAGTCCTCACACTTACAACAATTGCTATCCATTGATCTATTTATTTATTTATTAAATGGAAACGCCGCCCATCTCGCAGTTCGAGGTGACTCTGGGCAGGCCATCAACCATGCTTAATCTTGGCAGAGTTACTTGTCCGAACAGACCACCTTATCTTAACAACGAAGGTTTATAGACTTCTGATAACGCAAATAGACACGTGGTGATAAAATAATGCAAATAGACATGTGGTAATAAAACCAGTTTGCTGTCATGGTTAAGGCATGAGGTTAGAAACCAGCAGACTTGAGAGTTCTCGTCCCACCTTGGACACAAAGCCAGCTGGGTGACCTTGGGCCAGTCAGTTTCTCTCAGCCCTAGGAAGGAGGCAATGGCAAGCCGCTTCCCAATAACCTGATCAAGAAAACTGCAGAGACTTGTCCAGGACACGACTGGGTGGAAATAAAATAAATGCAATTAAACCCCACCCACTTTGCAGACTTAGAATACATAGGGAAACCCTGGGGGGTAAACACTGGAAACTGTCAGTCAAAAACCTGGATGGATTTGGCAAATCGGTTTGATGAGCAGGTCCTGGTTAGAATGTAGGCATATCCCATTTTTGTTCCGGGAAGCACGTTAGGTATGGCCGTTTCATTCATGCTATTCTTCTGCACCACAGTGTGATGCTGTTCCACACCAGATAACCGGGACCGTGTTGATCTCGGTATCCCCCTTGCTAGAGAACATGCTCATTGGTGCACGTCGCTCCATTTTTCATGGATCTATGGCTTGAACAGCATCGTGGGTGCCCGGCGCTGTCAGTTGGTTTGGGCTCGAGACACATTTTTTCCTCCTTTAAAGGGGAATGTTTTATTGTCTGATGCTGATCAAACTCTCCTTGGCAAGTCGCACACTTTTCTGGCCAACTGGGCGAGACTGAATTTGCACGCGCACGTGCACAGACACCGCCCCCGATCGTCTTCCCTTCATTTTCCCACCAGGAGAAAGGCCGTGTCGTGAAACTCTGATTCTTCTTAAGAAAAGCACATAAGAACTGGAAGCAAAACTATGTGCTTTGTATTAAGTACCGTAAACATGTGCTGGCCCCTTTTTCCCTTACGGGCTTTCAAAGTCCAAGTAGTCCTCAACTTATGACCAGAATGGGGCCCGGAATTTCCATTACTCAACCAGATGGTTGTTAAATGAGTCGGGCCCGATTTTACCGTCTTTTCGGCCATGGTTAAGCGAACCACTGCAGTTGCTCAGTGAATCACGCCATCGTTAAGCCAATCTAGCTTCCCCCATTGACTTTGCTTGTCGGAAACCAGGTGGGAAAATCATAAACGGGGATCCCAGGACCCTGCAAGCCTTGTAAATACCTGCTAGTTGCCGAGCCCCCAAATTTCAATCAAGTGGCCGTGGGGATATAAGTGCGAGGACTGGTCATAAGTCACTTTTTTCAATGCCGTTGTCACTAAACACATGGTGGCAAGTCAAGGATTATCCGTATTGTTAGGGGTTGGATGATCTCCTGGCCTTTTTCTTCCTGGAAGTGACCCACGTGCTGTCTTCATTTTCGGTGATTGCCGTCTACGCGATCAGCCCAACGTTGGCTCGCATCCTCTCCTTCTGGCCGGCTACGAGGATGGATCAGTGGGTCTGTGGAATTTGTCGATGGGGAAGATGCTGAGTCGGCTCACATGTCATCAGGAGCCAGTCATGAGCCTTGACTTTGATTCGGAAAAGACCAAGGGAGTCTCCGGTTCGTCCGAGAAGAAGCTTTGTGTCTGGAGCCACACCGAGCTGGAGAACGTGGAGGTCAGTGCCATTGACCTCCCTCAGCTATTTGTTCAGTTTTGCACTAACAGTTGGATAGATTGAAAAAATATTTAGGCACGGAAGAGGCTGGTTGCAGATGCTGAGCCAATTAATCACAGGCTGGATACGATTGGAAAGACGCCGGTTTGTAGATGGGAACGGTTCTTAACTTTTCACAGGTTGTTTTCTTTTTTTAAGCCCTTCCGTCTCGGGGCGGGAGGAAAAATGAACTTGGGGTTCATTTTTGTCTGGGTTTAGAGCTCTGTA